>ONZA01014879.1:6647-29662 GCA_900322205.1 Kewa caespitosa | reverse complement strand
ATTATTATTAAAATTATTATTTTTTTTGGTTATTTTTTTATTTTTTTTATTTTTTATTTTTTTATTTTTTTTTTTGTAAAAACCCACAGTAAAGCCATCCATACCAGGTGCTTTATTTTCATCCGTATTCCACAAGGCTCTCTTGTTCTCTTTTGCAACAAAAGAAAGAGTTAATTGTCTTTGCATATCAATCTTTAGAAGAGGCCCATTTCTAGCAATCTCTAGAATAATAATAGGAAGCACCACACCAAATGATTCCATCAAACCTGAGAAGAAAGAAATAAACTCTTGTTGTTTATCTCCATTGGAGTACTGAGCTTATGACCATTAGAGCTAAGAGGTACTTAATGTTAGTAAAAGTTCTCCTACCTTTAATACTAGCATGAATGAAGCTAGTACTATCATGAACCTCTTGTAACCAATGTGAAGAGAATTAAAGAACAAATGTGCCAACTTGAAGACATGAAGGTTCTCTTTGAAACAATCGTTCCTTCAAACTGAAGCTATAAACTAAAGGCGAAAATAAGTAAAACACAAACGATTTTACGTGGAAAACCCTTCGGCTCAAAAGAGGAAAAAAAACCACAATCCTTTGGGATTTGAATCTATTCTGTTGTTACTAGGAGCCTTAACAAATATTGATTACAAGAGACACTCTCTCTCACAATCACTCGACTACACGTTCCCCCTTGAACGGGTAACCCCCCTTCTACCTACCCCGATAAAAGCAACCAAAGACTTTCCTCAAGTCCCGACTCAAAACAACAAGTTTCTACCTCAGAATGCTTTCTACAATAAAGCTGAAAAGGTACAAAATCAGATCCTAGAGCGAGACACAAATCAGCAAGAACAAAGACTCAAGGAACGGATCGGGCAACGGTTCCTTCAAGGCAGATTATGGGAGAACTATGAACTTGAAGGCCTTTAAAGAATTATGTGATATTACTCAGTTTAAGCTTAGAGAATTCTTGTGTGAGGGATAACGATTATGAAGCCTACTGTTCTCATTATATAGTAGAAGGTTTGGGAGTTTATTCCAAATCAAACTCAAGAGTTTTGTTTCCAAAACACTTCTTCCAAAATTCTATCTTGTTTTCAAATCTTATCTCTTTTCCAAATCCTTTTAAAACACTAATTTAATTATATAGAACTCTTCATATTAAAATCAGTAGTTAAAAGATATTTTCCAAAAACCAACTTTGCTCGATTAAAACCACGTTTGATTTATTAAGTCATATTTTAACGCCTTCTTATAACTTAGTATACCAAGTTGTTAACGAGCTATTCCTTCAACTGTTCCTTCAACAACATAGCAACAAAGTTACATAATCATCGTGATCCAGAATTTCCTTGGAGAACTTTATTATTTCTTACAATGTGTCCCAGTGTACAATAAGCTCTAATCAACACCGTTATGACCATAATCACGAGCTTCCTTTTGCGCCATCCTCATCTTGCTAAAACTTTGTGCACACGAACTGAAACATCCACAAACTATACACCAATATTAGACCAACACTATGATACGTTAAATAAGGTTATCCTCATACAAAACTAAGGAACCCAACCAATTCATCCTTTTTGATGATGACAAACTTATTTAAGTATCATAGTTTAAAACATGAGCTTTAAGAAACTTGAAACCAATATTGATAATAGACATTCTTACGATTGATAAATTAATGCTGAGAATTAAAGTAGAACCAATGACCATTAATAGAAACAAACACCAAACCAATTTTGAGAAGACCGTCTATCAAGCATTCGACTATAGCTAACATGATTGTTCCCCCTCAATTCCGACATTCCCTTTTTCCCCTATTGGCATCATCAAAAAGCAACAATTAGTCCAATGTAAGATAAAGTGATGCATATGATATGCGAAGTAATTTCAACTGCGGCTTAGGGCCAATCTCGTACACGACATGCAATCACAAACAAGCATAAAAATACTGTTGATATTATCCATACAAACAAGCTAAGTTCCATGCAAAAGTTCCCAAATAGGATAAACAAGAAACAAGGCTAAGATCAAAATGGGCAAGGAGTAGTTCCATGGCTAAAAGGAACGAGTACAAAATACAACCATATTCGCACTCTAAACTAAGAAGGAGGGGGATTGTTGTGGATAGTGGAGCCGATCTGTGTCTTCATAAGGGAAACTAGACGTGCGAGGGTCTTGTCAATGTTCACCAAGTGTGAAGTGTGCTCCAATATCTGTGCCTCCATATGATCCAGCCGTTCCCTAGGCGGACTGCCAGAGGGAACCGATACCTCACCAGCACCCAACTCCAAACGACCATCCACAATCGTCAGACCCATGTTTTCCAGCATCCTCATGTTCACTCTTTCACACTCACGGACCTTAGTCCCTATTGCCTCATCCAAAGGGACGTCGAAGTGACGGAGTACAACCAGAAGGATTGTCAGATTTAGAGGAACCCACACTCTTACCTTTGTACTTACCTTTGCGATTGTCCCGGTATGATTGGCGCATTTTTCGTATAAGGAGACCGAAGTCTTCGTCTAATGAGAGTCTTTTTGCTAGTTCGTTAATATCATCGTCCAAGGTCTTTTCGGAAGCAAGATGAAATACCTGAATCCCTATAGCCACAACTCTTTCTGTGTTCAAGAATGTTCGGTTAATAGGCCTTGAGATTTCCGATCAATTTGGCATAGGTCATGGTATCGCTATCGTGCTCCTCGATTGCTGCAAGTTTAGGCAACCACTCATCCGTCAAGCACCCGAGAACTTTCTCAACCTGTTCGGCCCTAGAAGTAACTCTGCCAAGAGATTGACGCTCATTCATGATGTTAGTAAGACGAGTACCCATCAATTCAATGGTCTCGTCGGGCAACATTCTAAAATCATTAAATTTGGTTCTTAGCCTAGTTATTCTAGATTTTATGAACTTATTAGTTCCTTCGTGAACAATAAGACAATCCCAAATTTCTTTAGCAACAGTAAGAGTAGCAACTTGATTAAACTCATCGGCCCCTAGTGCACCTTGTATAAGGGACTCGGCCTTAAAGTTCTTTTCAACTTTTTCCATATCACTAGGCACCTTGGACTTTTTGACCTTATTAGTTCCTTTGTGAACAAAAAGAGAATCCCAAATTTCTTTAGCAGTAGTAAGAGTAGCAACTGGATTAAACTCATCGGCCCCTAGTGCACCTTGTATAAGGGACACGACCTTAAAGTTCTTTTCTACCTACCCCGGTAGAAGTGAAAAAGGGACTTCCCTCTAGTCCCAACTCAAAACAACAAGTTTGTACCTCAGAATGCTTTCTATAATAAATGTGGAAAGGTACAAAATTAGATCCTAGAGCGAGACACAAATCAGCAAGAACAAAGACTCAAGGAACGGTTGTTGACATTCATATGGTTCATATGATGTTTTAGAGAATTAGTTGCGGGTGATTGATGAAAGAAACACCAAACGTATCCCAAAATTCTCGCTCCTTCCCAGTATGGTCTTCTGCGTTTAAAGAACTAAACATTTTGTAATTTTTATTTAGCATATACTAGGGGATAAGTTTATGGTATTTGAAAAAAAATGGTCATAATAACTTAAAAATAACTAAAATTGAAAAACATGTTGACGGGTTGACCCGTTTATTTTCAGGTCGGGTTAAGGTTGCAAACCTCAAGTCGTTTATATAAACAGGTCGGGTTCAGGTTATGGGGGTTCTGGCCCATTCAGAGTTGACCCAAACTTGAACTCGACACGACCTGATTGAAGGGGGTTCTGACCCGTTTATAGTTGACCCAAACCTGAACCCGACCTGATTGTCAAGTCTAGTAACCATTGAGCATTGTCGAAAATTCTGTAAATAATACTATACACCAAATCATCTATAGCAGGCTTATTAGACAACGTGAACTATGATCCCTAAACAGGATTAATTGTGACATCCATTTTGTTAAGGATAGATCTCAATTAAGTATCTCTAGTGCAAGAATCAGCAGCATTGACCCTATCATCATAGTTCATAGTAGCATTACAGTCTCCACCAAGTAGCCAAGGATCATTAGAACCAGACATCTTAGATTTCAAGTAATCTAGCAATGTTCCCTCTGCGGCTTAACATTTCTAGTATATACACCTCCCATCATAAATGAAAAACAACTATGAAGGACTTCGGTTGTATAGAGTAAACATTAATCCAGTTCAGAACTATAAGATATGTTTACAGTACTAGAGTCTCAGATGGGAAGGACCCTGGCAGTTGGAGAGGTACTGTAGTTACCAAGAACTTTCCAATCGCCCTTCAACTTTGCAGAAAATTAACGAAGCTTAACCTCTTACAACTTTGTTCCAAAGAGAACAACAACATTAATTTTATGTCTACATAGGAAGCGAATCACTTCCTTGTGTTTAGAAGGCTTGTTAAGCCCTCAACCATTCCAAAATAAGATCTTCATAAGGGGGCAATGAGGTTAGGAATAGAAGATGCCCCCCCTCCCCAGAGTCATCAGCTGTGTAGAGAGGTCTCCCCTCACCCATAATTTCCAGAACATTACCAAAGACAACAGCTTCATCAGCTACTTGTACACTAATATCTTGATTCTTATGTTTGGATCTCCTATTAGTAACAGTTTGCCATTGCTTCTGTTCCTCCTCTTCAGCAGAGGGTGCCACATTCCCAGTTCATCAGTAATTTGAGTTGCAGGAATATCTGATGTAGTCTCATGATGAACTGCAATCTGCCAAACTTGGTGTCTTCTTGTTCTTGGTCTAGCTCTACCTGCATTCACCTGTTATCGTACAGTGCTACACTTTCCTTCCTCATGATCAAATGAAACACACTTAGGAAAAAAATTGTGATTTCCATTCATTATGTAAAGTTTGTGATAGCAGTTCACCATTAGTATCTTCAATGAAAATCTTATCACTCATAGATTGGGTGACATCAATTCCTATTAGCAGACAATGAGATTCTCAGCTGTCCTGAAGTGATGGATCAACCATAACAGGAGTGCCCAAACAACTAGCTATCCTACTTAAAGAGTCTTCAGACAAGAAGCTAAAAAGGAAGATGAGGAAATTGGACCTATAGAGGCATAAAATTCATAGCTTCACAATCAAGTTTAAAGTTAGGGACCCAATCCTGAAGTATAAAAGGTTTGAAATTATAAATGTAGGGTCCATTGTCCAATACCTTTTGTTTCTCATCAGCATTAGCAAATTTAAAAATGAAGTATTCATCAATTTTCAAATAAATGGTAGGATTAAGCCCTCCCCAAAAATTACGTACAAACCCCTCAATTTGTTTAAATGAAGACTTTTCTCCAATCACAAAACACACAAGTGCAATCTTCCAGTCGGGAGCTTCTTTCCCAACCTCATAAATTCGTGGTTTACAAACCATTTTTCTGTCTCTAATAGTGGGTTGCACTAATTTCAGCAAGAAATAAGGAGTAGTTTCTATCGCTGTAGCGTGCTCAGTAGGGTTCACTGTTTCATCGAATTTGACATTTTGGTTAACATTACCCGCAATAGAAATCTAGGTAGCAGGTGTGTTTACCTGAGAAGAAGTGAAATCTCTATCTCCATTCAACTAGAAAGGAAGCAACATACAGCTCCTGAAGGTGATTCGTAGCCAAACAGTGAAAACCCTCATGTTCAAATCTATCAGCATCATAATTAAGTTCCTCATCAAGAGTTGCCATTTCACTTATCTCTACAAGTGTTAACTTTTGATTATCTAGGAAGTTGTAAAGAATAGCTCAGCTTAACTTTAGCTTCATTAGCGAGCTAGCTTCATGTTCTTGTTACTCACTATTGTAATAAGACAAATTCTTTTACTAGTATGTTAGTGACAGTTATTAGTTTGTTAAGGCTAGCTCTTCGGGTTGTTGCGTTTGTTATCACCTGCTAGCACATCAAGGCTTGTACTAGTGTTCATATAAATACTCTAACTCGTGCAATAAAAATGTCAGAATAATCTATTCTCACAATTACATCTTCTTCTTCTTCTTTAAGTGTTCTCTGCAAATATCTCAGCAAACTCTTTCTGTGCATGTCAATGGAACTCAATATGGTATCAGAGCAATGCACATTGTGATAGCGATAAAGCAAGAGAGCTAAATTGCTTGAGCTTTGATCATACTGATCATTATACAATCACCACAAGTTTTGATCAAATCTGATATTTCTTTCTGTTTTTGATTGGTTGAGATTTATTCCTTGATCAATCAAGCTAAATAATCACATATCTTTCTTGAATCTTCTTTCATCTTCCAGAAGTTGATTAGCTTCATCAAATTCTCTAGCTACATCAGATCAAAACTTGTGATCCATATTCTTGATTCGAATCAAAGAACCATTCATACATTGATCATGTCTGCAGAACGCTTACCTAGACCATCACACATCAGTTACTTAGATATATAGAATCCTATGTTCTTGCAGCCTTCAAATGGAGTAAATTCAGTAACTGTGGAGAATCGTTTGACTGGTGCAAGCAACTATCGCATCTGGAAACAAGAAATGGGGATTGTCTTGTCCACTATGCTCAAGCTAGTATTTGTCACTGGTACTGTGAAGAGACCTGTCAAAGATGTTGTCAAGCAAGAACAATGGGACACCTGTAATAATGTGGTAATTGCCTGAATCTATATCCCATTTTCTGATACTATACGTAGTTCAATTATGTTCATTGATTCAACAAGAGAAATTTGGATTCAGTTAGAAAAAATGTTTACATTGACTAGTGGTGCACGCAAATATCAAGTGGTTAAGGATGAACATGAAGTGAAACAGAAGGGTTGTCTTTTGAGTGAATATTACACAAAATACATATATGGCAAGAGTTGGATTTAATGTCCAACTTGCCTAAACTCACTATGGTAACACCTGATATGAGTGAGTTTCTCAAGGGTCTTGAGTTTGAGAAACAGGAGCAATGTTTGTTTCAATCTGAAATGGACTAGATGCTGAATATGCAGCTCAGAGAAGCCAGTTACTTCTCCTGAATCCTCTGCAAAGCATAGAATCTACTTGTTTTGTTTTGCAACAAGAGGAAACACAGAGGCAAATCCTCCAAATGTCAAGACAGGAAGTTGAACCCTCAACTCTTTACAGTGAGTGTGAGACAGATAGATTTGGTGGAAATAGAAATTCAGGTGTGAAAGGTAACTATGTGACCAGGGGTGGTACAGGTACTGCTGTCATATGCGATTTGTGTGGTAATAAAGGTCACAAAAATACTATATACTGGACTATGATTGGCTACCCAAGCTAGCATCCTAAGTCAAAGGATTTTCCTCAAAAGTCCATAGGTAAGGAAAACATCAACACTAAGTTTGTGAATGACAGGAAGTGGGGAGGCAAAGCAAGGGATAATGTTGGTTATAATACAATTGCTAACACTGTGAATATCCTGGGAGACAAGTCTGATAGCTCCAGCAATATTGTCTTCACTCAACAACAATTAGAGCATCTTCTTAGATCATTGCCTATCTCATTCAGGAATAGTGAGCACTCTACTGATATGGAAGATGAATTTAATACCAATTTTGCAGGTATTGTGACTTGTAATTTTATTAATAGTTCTCCTATTGAGTGGATCATTGACTCTAGAGCTTCTGAACATATGACACCATATTTACAATCTATTCATGCACCCAAACTTGCCAATAACCTACCTCACATCAACCTACCAAATGGCCACACTACCACTATATCACACATTGGCAATGTTTCTCTTGCAAATGGTTTGATTCTAAAACATGTTTTGTGTGTTCCTGAATTCAAGCATAATCTTCTCTCAGTGTATAAACTTGTGAAATATAACAATTATGTCATCACATTCTTTCCTGGTTTTTGCATTATTCATGAGTTCGCCACCAAATGTCTTAACGGCTTTGGACCTGCTTTGAATGGTCTCTAATACATGTGCAATTATCATGTTAATGCTATTCATCCTGATCTTGTGTTTAGTTCATTGTCCATTTTAGACTCTCAGATTTATCACTGTCTTTCTTCTAGTTCTATTGAAGCTTGTAATGCGAAGCATGTTGATGCTTTTTCTCTTTGGCACAATAGAATTGGTCATTCTCCTGCTAGCAAAATCAAGCATATACCTGGTATCTCTTCTGACGTTGTACATATGAATAAACAAGTTAGTCTCATTTGTCCTTCGACAAAGTTCACCGAATTGCCTTTTCCTTTGAGTACTACTACCTCTATTTCTCCCTTTGTCTTGTCCATATTGACATTTGGGGTTCTTACAAGGTTCCTACAAAGGAAGGATATCACTTCTTTCTCACTGTAGTTGATGATCATACAAGAGCCACATGGGTTTTCCTACTTAAACACAAATCTCAATCCTGCTACAGAACTTCTTTGCTTTTGTCAAAACACAATTTCACACCACCATCAAGACCATCAAATCAGACAATGCCTTGGAGTTTGACTTTTGTGATCCATTTTTTCACTCCCAAGGCACAACGCATCAAATTTCTTGTGTTGGTCGTCCTCAACAGAATGGACATGTAGAGCGCAAACACGAGCACATCTTAGAAATTGCTAGGGCATTAAGGTTCTAATTTGGTCTCCCTAAGTCTTATTGGGGTGATTGTGTCTTAACTGCTTCTCATATTATCAACAGATTGCCCTCTCCTACTCTCCACAACAAAACACCATTTGAAATGCTTCTACACAAACCTCCTAACTATGCTCAGCTTAAAGCTTTTGGTTGCCTTTCTATGGTTTATAAACCTTCTAGAGATCATGATAAGCTATATGCTAGACGTGTACCTTGTGTTTTCATTGGTTATCCTCAACATTAAAAAGGATATAAAGTTCTTTCTCTTGATACAAAGAAACCTTTTATTTCCAGGGTTGTATGCTTTCATGAACATATCTTTCCTTTTCTTAAAAACACATATGATTCTTTCACAAAGCCTGTGCCTCTGTCCCGTCCTAGTTTCGCTGCTTATGATTGGCCTAATATACATTCAAGAGCTTCAAACTCTCACATGTCACCACACATGTCACCTCACATGTCTCCTACCCCTGCTTTACCTTATTTGTCCTCATCTTTTGCTCCTAGCCATTCTTTATCATCTCCTGTCCCAAACCCTTCTCCCGCCCCTCTCAGAAGATCCACTAGGACTATTAACAAACCTTCTTGGCTTACTAATTTCTGCTAATAATGTTCGATCTATTCAACCTGTGGCAAATCTGGCCATCACTACATTTGAGATCACTTTTGCTGCATTTATTGATTCTCTTGCTAGTGATCACCATGAGCCTACTTCCTTCTGTGAGGCTGTAAAATAACAATCCTAGTGTGATGCAATGAATACTGAATTACAAGTTTTGAAGCTCAACAAAACCGTGTGCATTTGTGAGTTGCCTCCTGGTAAGAAAGCTATTGAGTGCAAGTAGTTGTAGCAAGTTAAGTATAAACTTGATGGGAGCATAGATAGACTGAAGGCCAGGTTGGTTGTTTGTGGTAATAGGCAGAAAAAATGGTGTCTATTACTCTGAAACATTTGCACCAGTTGCAAAAATGACTACAGTCAGGGCACTTTTAGCAATTGCCTCTCTTAATGGTTGGATCACAACTCAAATGGATGTGACTAATGCATTCCTACAAGGTGACTTACATGAGGATGTCTACATGAAGCTACTAGAGGGTACATTGGGCTTGGTCTTCCTATTGTTTGTACTAAGGGGGAGTATTTTCAAACTCCACCTGCAACCAATCAAATCTCTAAGTTACTTAAGTCACTTTATGGACTAGCAAGCTCCACGTCAGTGGTTTGTAAAGATTTCCCATATGCATGCCTTGTTGTCTTTTGGATATGTACAATCAAATAAAGATTATTCATTGTTGACTAAGTCCACTGGCTCCACTTTTACTGCCATTTTAGTCTATGTTGATGACCTTCTCATAACTAGAAATACTGCTACTGCTGTTCAACTCATATCACTCTTGAGCTCACAATTTCATATGAAAGACTTGGGTCAACTACGCTACTTCCTTGGACTTGAGATTGCAAGCACCTCAAGGCATTTTTAAAAAAATATACTCTTGATCTCATTAAGGAAGTTGGATTGGCTAAAGCTAGACCTCTGAAGGTTCCCGTGGACTCCCATTTAAAGTTGACAGTTCATAAACAAAACTTGCTTCCATGTCCTAATGAGTATAGGAAGCTCATAGGCAAGCTTATATATCTCACTATTACCAGACTAGATATAGCATTCAGTGTCCAGCTTCTGGCTCGGTTCATGCAAGCTCCTACCACAGTCCATATGCAAAATGTCAAAGGTGTTGTTAGGTACTTGAAGATGTGTCCCTCTCAAGGAATTCTTCTATCAAATGGTTCTTCTTCTACTCACTACCCTTTGTGAATTTGATTGGGCAAGCTGCCTTATTTAAGACGTTCAACCACTAGTTGTTTCACTCTTCTAGGGTCCTCTCCTATTTCTTGGAAAGCCAAGAAGCAGATTGTGGTGTCTAGATCCTCAGCAGAAGCACAATACAGAGCTATGGCTCTTACTACTTGTGAAATTGTGTGGCTATTGTCTCTTTTCAAGGATCTTGGTCTCAAAGATGTAGGTCCTGCCTCTCTCCAATGTGACAACAAAGCTTCTCTTTATAGCTGCCAGCCGTGTTCTATGAGAGGACCAAACACATAGAGGTTGACTGCCATTTCATATGTAATAAAGTCAGCAAAGGTGTCATTCAAACCTCTCATGTTGCAAGCAAAGATAAGCTTGCTGATGTTCTCACTATAGTGTTGTCGGCTGCTCAACACAATGCTCTTCTTCGCAAGTTGGGATTTCTTAATTCTCCTTACTATCAACTTGAGAGGGAATGTAAAGAATAGCTCAGCTTAATTTCAGCTTAATTAGCGAGCTAGCTTCCTGTTCATGTTACTCACTGCTATAATAAGACAAATTTTGTTACTAGTATGGTAGTGACAGTTATTAATTTGTTAGGGTTGGCTCTTCAGGTTGTTGTGTTTGTTATCACCTTCCAGCTCAGCAAGGCTTGTACTATTCTTCATATGAATACTCCAGCTCGTGCAATAAAGAGGACAGAATAATCTATTCTCACAATTACATCTTCTTCTTCTTCTTTAAGTGTTCTTTACAAACATCTTAGTAAACTCTTTCTGTGCATGTCAATGGAACTCAATAGAAGTTCTTAGAGTTTAAGGTTAAGCCTTATGTCGTCTTCTCACCATTGGGGATGATGCAAAAACCTAGGCAAGCCAGATCGCCTGCAAGGATTTCAAACTTTCTCTCTCCAAGTTACAAACTTATTTGAGTATAGTAGTTGTTATTTACTTTAGTTATTTAGATCATCAATCTTTCAATAATCAATTTTCTTTTGTAAACAGACAAGTATTAACACTAGTCCCTTTGGACATGATCTTTTTATTACTACGATATGCCCGTACACTTGCAGGCGTACCATGGATGCTTTTCAGATTGGTGACAGGTACTATCGTGCGAGCAAGCATCAAATTGTCTGGTGCCCCTCAAGTGGGCTTCTAGAAAGTCAACGTGGATGGCTCTTTCCTTGGGGAGGGCAACATCTTAGCTAGGGGTGGTGTCATTCGTAATAGTGCAGGAAGCTAGAGCTATGGATTATGCTTCAAGTTCTATGCCCAATCAGCCGAGGCCGCGTAATTGTTGACCCTGCTTGAGGGACTCAGAGTGGCAAATGCAAACAACTATCGTCTTTTGTAAGTTGAGACTGATGCGAAAGCTGTGAAATGTCTCATTGATGATCCTGAAACAGCCCGTATTATGTTGGAGGTGCATTGGTATTATATTGATTGCATTTTTTGATAGTTGTAGAACTCTGTTAGGGTCACACTTAAATGGAGTAATTTTTAACTCAAAGTTTTGTGGAAGCTTAAGTATTATGCATACCTATAACATGCAAACTTGTACAGGTCGTAGCATTTGGAGGAAAGGAGAAGCAGCTTATTTAATTAACTCCTACAAAGTTAAGTGGTTGCATTTGAGATTTAATAACAGAGAAGAACTGGATTTCGTTAAGGGATCAACTTTCTTTATACATCACTTGTGTCTGTAAGTGACTAAGTGCTACTGTTTACTGACGAGCAGAAGGATCCATGCTGATATTAGATATCTGGATACTCTTCTGGCCCTCTAACCTGAACTCACTTATTTGTTGTTTTGTTGAATAGCTAAGACATTTTGTGTTGCTTTCTCTTTTTCGACAGTATTTGTTTACTGCTTGTCTTCCCATGTTATTTCACCTCGCCTGCTAGTCCTTTTCAGTTCATAGCAAAGAAAAAGTTATGTTTCAACTCTCAAGTTAAACTAAAACTCATCCACTGCTGCCTTTCTGCAGACCATAAAGAATAATCACAACCCACATTGGAATGAAGAGTTGTATTCATGACCAAAGAGCCACCATTGTATAAAAAGATACTCATTGAAGTCTTTAGTAAACACTGAACTTTTGGTTTTTCAAGAGAAGTATTGCTTCCGTTCTTAAATTAGTACCGTTTCAGTAAACTTGAGAAAAGTTTTCTACTATTTTTCAATTTCATGGTTCTGATGAAAAAAGGTTATTGGCTAACCTTCTAATACCACCAATGTCAGATTACTGTGAACATAACAAAAGAATGTGTTGTAATATATGTCTTTTCTTTTGTTGTAGGAATCGCTGGAATTTATGGAGATCATTTTAGCTGATGTTGTGCACAATGGAAGAATCAATGAGAAATATTATCTGATTGAGTCAAAGAATGGCATGATATAAATTAACATGGAGTGGCAAACAACCTGAAGCTGATTGCAGATATGCCCAGGGCAATTTATATGACATACATATTAGTAGGGGCTTTAATTCTTTCACATATGGTGATGAAATTACTAGAGTTTGGAGTGTTTATGAACAAATTAAGGAAAGAACATTTTCCCTATAGTATCCTCATAGAGTCATACTTAGACTTGTGTAACTTCAGCCTTTGATTCTGCGAGAAATTTATCCAAAATCTTTGTTTTCAGCACGTAGATTACATTTTGATCAAATTTAACCAATGTCGTTCTCAGCTAAGATTATGGGTCAAATAGCCTAACCGATCAGAATGTATGCAGATAGTACTTGTATGAAATACTGACGACTAGAAATAGAAACGATGACACAAGATGTTTTTACGAGGAAAACCCTGGAAAAGGGGAAAAACCTCGGTTGGAATCTACCTCCAACTAGTAATCAATCCACTATGTTTGTATGAGTGTTTACAATAGCCTTTGGATACAAGTTTTGATTGTACAGTGATAGCAAATCAAGTAGATGTAATTTGAGTACACAGAGAGTAATATGAGCAGAATAGAGATGGAAGAGAATTGGTATGGATCAACGGTGTGTGCCTTCTGAAGGTCTTCTCTTTCCCTTTCATATGTTCTTCTTCTAGCCGTTGATCAACCTTGTTTAGCCACAAATACCTTCCTGGATTCTTGGAGGTAGTTCCTGGAATGAAGGAACTAACATGTGACCACGTTCACCTACCGTTACAACCTGATCATTATTCCCCTTTACTGGGCCACTCCTTTTTGACTTGGCCTTTCATTCCTCAATAATAGCCACGTTTACTACTAAATAGGCCATGCTCCTTTTATTTGTTATTGATTCATTGACGTCTTCCTGGGTTAACTCTCACTTGATGTCCCTATGCGTAACGAAGTTCTGAGCACTGTATGACATTCGGAGCATTGCGCGACATTCTGAGCATTGTAGGACGTTTTGGAAAATCTAGCACCAACAATTGTCCTCCTGTTTTTCAATTAAAATAACTAAAAAACTATTTTAATTCATCATGGGGTGTGCATCTGCCAAGTATTTACTCAAGTGTATTATTGCCTACGACCCCTATAAAGCTGCAACCGTCACTTCATTTTTTTCTTTCAAAATTCAAACCTCTTTCTTCTCAAACTCTCTCTTCTTCTTTTTCTCAAACTCTCTTATTTTCTCTATTGAAGCGAATACGGTGGTTCCACATACTTCCTTTTGTGGTATTTCTTGTTTCTTTTATATTTTCTACCTTTCGTAATGGGTAAGAAATCTTGTGCTAGCAAAAATTCAGCTGGTTCGAAGGGTAAGTTAAAGTTTCACTGTCTTGGGGATTTAGAATTTGTTGAAATTGGAATTCTGGAAAAAGGTAGTGTAGAGAATGCATTTACTTCTGTTGAGTTAGACAATCTTTGTAGTAAAGGGGCCTTTCCTGAGGGTTGTAAGGTAGTTGTCCTAGTAGAGCCAATACGTGCTGACTAGGTTTCTCCTGGGTGGTTCTGTATGTATTCGTACCCATTTGACAAAGGCTTGCATTTTCCCTTCCCCAAAATCGTTCAAGACTTCTTTGGAAGGTACCCTATTGCACCTAGTCAGTTTGTACCTGGGGTTTGGAGGTTGTTACTTGGCGTGGACATTCTCTGTAGACAGAGGGATTTAGAGTTAGGTTTGGAGGATGTGTTTTCTGTTTACCAGTTGAGAGGGAGAGGATCTCACAAATATCAAGCTAGGATAAAAGATGGGGCTGAACATTCAATTCTTGGGTTGAGTGACACGAATGATCGCTCTTGGACGAACTTGTACATGTTTATCAACAAAGAATCCATAGGCCAGGATGGAGATTTCATACTTGAGAAGTGGGTTGCTAAAGGTAATCTATCTTTCTGACATCTTAATGTTTTTCTTACCAATCTTCTAAAGTGTCTCCTTACGTTGCCTGTATTGCAAAGTTGACCATCAAGACGTTCAAGGAGGAGACCAGTAGGGAATGCATTTCTGCATTCTTGGCAGTTCCTGCAGCTGAGAGGACATTTACAAGTCTACTCAATAGCCTTGATAACATTGGTTACAAGTTGAATAATATCCCCTCTAAAACTACCACCATGTCTACTAAGTGAATTTTTGCTCTACATTGCTGGTTTATCGTCATGGACTTGTTCTTCTTACATTTCTGATGTGCTCAGGGTCCAAGGCTGCTCATACTTCCCTTAGGAACATGAACCTTGTTGACCAACTTCAGAGAATTTAAGCGTGAGGGAGTCGATATTGGGGAAAGCAAAGTTGTTCCCGAGAAAGTACTCGTTCCTAAATCTGGTTCAGCAAAGCATTTGAGATCTTCCTATGATGATGTGTTCATCGCACAAACGCCTAGTAAGTTTCTTGAGACTCTAGAGTCCTTCTTGCTAGAGGGGTCAGAGGTTGTTCATGAAGGTTGCCAGGTTGGCAAGGTTATAGAGGACGCTACTAGTCACTTGTTGAAGGTAATTGTTGGCTATGTGTGGTTAAGATTTTTGTTGTTTTGGAGTGTATTTAGACTTATGATTTTGTTTTGTGGTTTGTAGGCTTTGCAAGCTAGTTTGGTTACTCCTATGTGGGTAAAGGTCTTGGAAGCTGAGAATGCCACCTTTAGCTCTGCAGAGCAAAAGCTGCGCAAGAGCTTGGATATCGCCAATGAGGACATGAGGATTAAAGAAGCTTCCATTCAGGCCAAGGAGTCTGATCTTTCAAAGGAGGATGTGGAGGTTGCTAAGTTGAAGGAGGACGTAGGGTTCTACTAGTCAGAACTGAAAGATAACGCTATCTTCTTTGGCTTGAAGGGTCGTCTAGAGGCTATGGCTGACTTTGCAAATACTGAGTACAAGAAATGGGACTACAGTGGTACCTGGGACTTGCTGAATGAGTAGTGAATGTTGGAGAAGGTGAGATTCATCCAACAACTGAGGAAATCCAAGAGACCGCTAAGATGATTGCTGCTGTTGTTGCAGGGAAGGGTGCCCCTTCAGTCAATCAACCTCAGGATGTTGCTAACCTAAGCTAGGCCGTCAATGTTTAGGACCCGTCAGCTAGCATCCTTCTGGCCTCTTGAGTGGTTATTGATAACACTCCTTCTAGTTAGGTTTTTAGTTTCATTTTCAGTTTCTTGTGGATTGCATATCATCCTAAAATAATTATTTTGGGTATGTATTTTGATTTTGTCCAAGGGGACAAAGGTTTACTTTAGATACTTTTGACTTTTTCTATGCAGACAAAGGTTTATTTTAGTGTGTTTTAGGAAGAACTACTTTTACTTTGTCTTTTTAGGGAAAAGGTTTATCAATGACTGCTTGTGTTTTTCTTGCAAAGTACCATTCTGGAATTCTTATGCCTGTTTGAAATGCTTTAGCATGTCCTTCGTTTTGTTGTGCGCGCTGACTTGTGTGTGTTAGGCATGTTAGGGTAGCCTAAAAGTTGAGGTTTTGTTACAACTCTGGTAGACATCCTGAGTGATGTCTCATGTGTTTGGATATTTTCTTGCGGAGACTTACGCTTAATGCAAAAATAACTGTAGAATCCAATACATAGTATGCCTGTACGTTTTAGTGTCATCTTGAGCTTGTATAAGCATTGTCGTCCTAAGCCTATATTGGCCTTGTCCCCCTGGCTTGTGATCTGGTTGTTTAGTTTGAATGACCAGGTCTGCAACACAGAAGTAGGTTAGGGTGGTAATTGGTTAGACCAACGATCCTCCAACGCTCAAGTTCATATCATCATTGTGGAATGATAAAGTAAAAGGAAATAGTAATTGAAAAATCAAATAACAATTCATACCTTTGAAGTCATCTTCTCTGTGTTGTATCTTTTCTTGTAATGGTAGCCATAAATACAGTGATAACCTTAGGCAAAGTAGAGTTTTAAGTTGATGGCGTTCCAAATTCTTGGAACCAATTTTCCATCCATAGTCATGAGTCTATGCGCTCCCATTCTTGTGATTGATTCAACAAGATAGCGTCCCTCCCAAACTGGAACAAGTTTCCTGCTTGGTGTTCCTTTGTTTTCTGGAAGGCCTTTCTCATAACCATGTCCCCAACTCTGAAATTTATGATTTTGACGTTCTTATTGTAGCTTTTGGCTACAGCTTGTTGGTATGCTGCTAATCTTATATTTACTGTTTCTCTAAGCTCGTCTATAGTGTCTAGATTTGCTAGAAGCTCAGTTTTGTTATTTTCAACAGTTAGTAGACCATACCTTTTAGTAGGGATTGAGATCTCAGTTGGTATTACTGCTTCGCAGCCGAAGACCAATGAGAATGAAGCTTGTCCTGTTGATTTTTTTGGTGTCGTCTTGTCTGCCCATAGAACTAGGGGTAGTTTGTCAGCCCATCTTCCTCGTCTATCCTCCATCCTTTTCTTGAGGTTATTGATGATGATATTGTTGCTTGACTCTGCTTGGCCATTGGCTTGAGGATGTCTTGGTGCTGAGGTGTGTAGCTCAATATTCCATAGGGCGCAAAACGTCCTTGTCTTGTTGCTTTGTGATCCGTTATCGCAAACGATCATAGATGGTATGCCAAACCTGCATATAATGTTACGTTTTATGAAATAAATAACTTCCTTGTCCCGTACCTGACTATATGCCTCTGCTTCAATCCATTTGAGACGTAATCCGTCATTGCCAGCATGAACACTCTCTGCCCTGAAGCCTGTGGTAATTTGTTTACGATGTCCATTCCCTATTTCATGAGCGGCCAGGGGGTTATGACTGAGTGTAGCAGCTCTAGAGGTTGGTGTATTTCTTGAGCGTGTTTCTATGTCACATTTCTTGGCATATTCGATTGCATCCTTCTTCTTGTCAGTTAGAAATATCCCATTTTGAGAGTTTTATTTGATAGGCTTCGTCCAGCAGCGTCGTTTCCACATTGTCCTCCATGTAGTTCTCGTAGGACTTCTTGGGCTTGATCTTTCTCCAGGCATCTAAGGTAAGGGCCTGCTGCTGACTTTCTGAAGAGGATGTTGTCAATCAGGATGAATCTTGACGCCTTCATTCTGAATGACCGAGGTTCATTTGCTGCATCTGAAGTGTTTTCCTTTCTGAGATATTCTATGTAGAGCTTAGTCCAGCCAGTTTCCTGCATGTTAGTGTCGTATACAGATTTATGAACTAGTGCAATATCTTTACCTTCTTTATCGATTGATGGGGAGAGTAGGTGGAGGATTGGGATTGAGTCTAGGTTGGTCGGGTTGAAGTTTGACCCTAGAGATGCTAGGGTGTCAGCTTGTGCGTTTAGGTCTCTGGGTATTTGTTTTAGCTCAAAAATGTCAAACTTGTTTATTATCTTTTTCACTTTTTCTAAGTAAGCAACCATTTTTGAGTCCTTTGTTGTGTATGTCCCGTTAACTTGATTTACTATCAAGAGTGAGTCAGAGTGTACCTCAAGTTGTGTTACCTTTATTTCCAATGCCATGTTGAGTCCGACAATTAGCGCTTCATATTCTACTTCGTTGTTGGTTGTCTTGAACTCACAACTTATGGCGTGGGGTAGGATGTTCCCTTGTGGTGACTTCAGGACTACTCCTAAACATGTTCCTCTTATGTTTGCTGCTAAGTCTGTAAATAACGTCTACTTCTGAGGTGCGACTTTCCCACTTAGGTGTTGAACTTCTTCTTTCGCTTCTACTTCTAGCTTTAGACTGAAGTCTGCCACAAAGTCTGCTAAGGCCTATGATTTGTTGGCGGTCCTGGGCTCGTACGATATCTGGTACGTGCTTAGTTGGACTGGCCATTTTGCCATTCTACCTTACAACTCAGGTTTTCTCAAAATAGACTTGATAGGAAAGTTTGTTCTGACGCGTATATTGTGACCTTCAAAAAAGGACGTAATTTTGTAGATAACATAACTAATGCCAGGACCATCTTTTCTAAATGACTGTACCTTGTTTCAGCGTCTAAAAGACTTTTACTTACATAGTAGATGGGGTGTTGTAGCCCATCTTCTTCTTGTACTAAGACTGCACTCAAGGCATTTTCAGTTACTAAAAGATCAATGTACACCGATGCTATCCCGATATCAAATTATTTCAAGGAACGACTCCATTGTGAGTGCTCGGGGTAGAAGTTTCGTATAAATGTTAGTCACTGCCGTAGTTGACCTAGTATCAACCTTCTTTTCCGGATCCTCGCTTCTACGGGCCAAAGATTTCACCTGGTTTAGGGGTAGATAGGAGTGGTGGAGTACTCAAGTATTTTTTTAGCTCCTGAAAGGCTACGTCATGTTGAGTAGTCCATTTGAATTTCTGATTTGTTCTCAGAACGTCATAGAAAGGCTTGCACTGTTTTAAGGATCTTGAGATGCATCTGGTCAGCGCGGCTACTCATCCAGTGAGGCATTGTATGTCCTTCACTGTCTTTGGTGGTTGAACTTCCATGATGGCCTTGATTTGTGCTGGACTAGCTTTTATCCCCCTCTTGGTGACCATGTAACCTGGGAATCATCCTGAAGATACTCCAAAGGTACACTTGTTAGGATTAAGTTTCATATTATATACCTTCAGGATGTCGAACGCAGTTGTGAGATGTATGACGTGGTCTTAAGCTGATTTAGACTTGATCACCATGTCGTCGATGTAAACTTCCATTGTACCTCCTAACTGTTCTTTGATCATCATGTTGATGAGACGCTAATAAGTTTCTCCTACGTTATAGCTATATATTCCACGCTCTGTCATGAAGGCTGTATTTTCTGTGTCAGGCTCGTACATTTGAATTTGGTCGAATCCACTTTGGGCGTCCAAGAATGTCAAGATCTCATGTTTTGCAGTCGCGTCTAACATGGCGTCTATGTGTGGCAATGGAAAGGGATATTTTGGACATGTCTGTGTAGTCCACACATACTCTCCATTTTCCATTTTTATTTTTAACTACAACAATGTTACTAACCAATCAGGGTACATTACCTCTCTAATCATACTTGTTTCTTTAAGCTTGTGAACCTCTTCGTTGATGACCTGATTTCTTTTAGGAGAGAAATTTCTTCTTTTCTGTTTAACTGGGGTGTAGTTAGGGTCAATGTATAGTTTGTGCGTTATGACTTCTAAGCTGATCCCTGTCATGTCGCTGTGATGCTAAGAAAAGCAGCTCGTCCTTTCCTTTAAGAAGCGTATCAAATCAGGCCTGATCTGGTCGGACACGTCATCGCCTATTTGTAGCTTCTTTTCTGGTTCTTCCGAGTTCAAGATGATTTCCTCTATGTTGTGCTTTGGTTCTTCAAGGAGGACGCTTTGAACCCGTGGGCGCTTTAATTGCTATTACTCCCTCCATCATGTGCTTAGTTTGAGGGAAAATTTGTAGCATTCTTGAGCTGCTTTTGAATCTCCTCTGACTACTTGCACTCTTGAGCTGCTTGGGAACTTCACGCATTCATTGTAGGTTGATGGTATTGCTCCTAGATTTTGTATCCAGGGCTTGCCAAACAAAAAATTGTAGGATGACAAGTAGTCAATTACAGAAAACTTCTCAAAAGAATTTACCCCACAGGTATTCGTTGGTAGAAAGATGTGACCGAGAGTCTGCTTTGTTTCTCCAATGAACCCAACGAGGATGACAGAGCACTTGATGATGTTGTTGTCTTCTATCCCCATCTGCTTCAGGGCGTCCACCATGATGAGGTTCAAAGAACTGCCTCCGTCGACTAGTATCCTTTGTACGATTGCACATCCAATTCGTAGGGAGATGGCTAGATCGTCATGATGGTATTCCTTGATGTGTTCCCTATCTGATTCGTCGAAGGTGATAGGTTGGTTCCATCTTCTCGGCGTCATTGGTCGTTTAGGTCTCTGCATTGAATTCTCCTTGGCGATTCTCTTTGCTGATGAGTAGGACACTCGACAAACGTCTGATCCTCCTGAAATGTATCTGACAATCTTTGTAGGTGGATCTACAGCTAGTTGATTTGAGTTGGTTTGAGTAGGTTCTTCAAGTATCCATTCTTTACTAGTTACGTGACTTCCTTTCTAAGAGCAATACAGTCCTCAGTCTGGTGACCAATGTTGCCGTGGAATTCACACCATTTAGACGGATGTCTGTTTCCTGCATGTTTGTAGTCTTTAGGGCTATATTACTTTTGGCCCTAAATCATCTAAACGATCAACCAAAGTAGCAATGTCAACACAAAAATTGTATTTATGAATTTAGCCACTCTGACAAGATTGTTGGGTTGTCGCTTTTGACTTCTCCAGCATAGCGGATTCTTGGTTTATCTTCTGGTTTGAAGTATGGTTTTGGTCTGCTTCAATCTGACTTTTCTGTCATCGCCTTTCTATGGTGTTTGTCTTCGTCCCTGGTTTCGATCCTCAGGGCCTTGTCTTCTTCTAGTCGTATGAAAGGCTGAGCTTTGTTCCTCACATCCTGAAAGCAACTACAAGGAAATTTTGTTAACTCATCATAAAAGTTAGAATCTCTTACCACTCCTTGATGCACAGCTTCAACAGCTGTGGGTAGGTCGAAATTTTGGATCGCTATGATTTCCTTGTTCATACGGTTGAGGAAATCTTTGAGAGATTCTCCCTTCTTCTGGACAACACGATATAGATCACTGGATCTTTTTTCTATTTTTCGACTTGGAGAATTGTGTTTGGAACAGGTTTGCAAAATCTGCAAAACTAGAAATTAAACATTTTGGTAAATTTAAATACAACTCTAGAGCAGAACCTGTCAACGTCGAGTCGGACCCCTTGCAATGACACTTCTCATAGGGGTGTTGCTAGGATGGAAGCTACTTGATGGGCCACTGCTTGGAGGATTCCTCAATCTTTGCCTAATATGTACAACTTCTTGCCAAACTGCATCATTGCCGTCATTGTAATTGAACGACGGTGTTGTTTCAGAAGGGACCCGGCTAGCTTCAAACTCAGGATTGTTGGGCGTCTGAAAGAGTCCACTTGGGAAAGTCGGGCTAAATCCTGCTGGGAGTGGTTGTGATACTAGAGGTCTGATCGTCATTGTGGCAGGGGAGTGCTCAAGATCGGCATTGGGACAATCTGGTTGTTATCCCTGCGAAAAGGTTGCTTCGAGGGAAAGATACCGCTATCCATACCCACCTTCAGTTGCTGATTCTCTTGAGTAAGCTTCAAGATGTTCTCTTCTTGAGCCTTCTGAGATTTGAGGATATCTGAAATGCAAGACATCATTTCTTCAGCGCTAGGTTTCCCCTGGACGACCTTAGTTCCTTCCAGTTTGGTTGCTTACGTGAAGACAGTGGATAGGGGCGTTCCAACAGAGATTGGACACTCTACCAACACTGGAATCTCCTTATTAGACGCATCCGTCATAGGCATTCCCAGAGTCCTCCAGACAGGCTTTGAGCTTCCAAGTTGAGAAGTCTAGTCTGACTTCTCGCTCTTCTTTCCAGTGTCCTTCTTTGGTTAAAATGATGAGTCCATAATGATATGCTGGATTTTGTTTATGGAGGTTTTTATGAATGGATTTTTACGTCAAGTGCCCCTCGGTGGGTGCCAAATTGTTTTGGTCAAATTTAACCAATGTCGTTCTCAGCTAAGATTGTGGGTCAAATAACCTAACCATTCAGAATGTATGCAGATAGTACTTGTATGAAATAGTGATGACTAGAAATAGAAACGATGACACAAGATATTTTTACGAGGAAAACCCTAGTAAAGGGGTAAAATCTCGGTTGGAATCTACCTCCAACTGGTAATCAATCCACTATGTCTGTATGAGTGTTTACAATAGCCTTTGGATACAGGTTTTGATTGTACAGTGATAGCAAAGCAAATAGATGTAATTTGAGTGCACCGAGAGTAGCATGAGCAGAATAGAGATGGAAGAGAATTGGTATGGATCAATGCTGTGTCCCTACTGAAGGTCTTCTCTTCTCCTTTTATATGTTCTTCTTCTAGCCGTTGATCAACTTTGTTCAGCCGCAAATACCTTCCTTGATTCTTGGAGGTAGTTCATGGAATGTAGGAACTAGCATTTGACCACGTTTGCCTACCGTTACAACCTTATCATTATTCCCCTTTACTGGGCCACTTCTTTTTGACTTGGTCTTTCATTCCTCAATAATAGCCACGTTTCCTACTAAATAGGCCGATGCTCCTTTTATTTGTTATTGAGCCGTTGACATCTTCCTGGGTGTTAGGCCTCCGAAAATTCCAGCCTGACAGACAGAGTTCAAGTCGACAAGGGAGCGTCAGTGCGTCCACAAAGCTGGCAGTGATAAATCCTAT
>ONZA01014876.1:41980-54378 GCA_900322205.1 Kewa caespitosa | reverse complement strand
GCCGAAAATTCTCTCAAACGAGAAGCCTCATCGAGCTGGTGAGAGAGGTTCATAGTTTTGCTTCACTTTTGTTTGCAGAGTTGGGATCTTGCAGGTTCAAGCTTCTTCAGCGGGTTGTACTTTTCTTCCTCCGCGCTGGCCCGTACCCTTCTTGTTTTCTTCTCTAAGCGAGGTAAGTGCCATTTTGCCTGCTTTTCTTTTCATGGGAAGTGTAGTAGTAATTTCCTCTGACTCCTCGAACGAGAAGGTGACCAACAACTTTCATCCTCACAAACCCTTTACTAGGAGTGCTAACCATCCTCATAGAGAAAATTTGTCTCCATTCTAACATGGGTCGGTACATTTCCCTAGGTATACCATGCCTTTGGTGGTTCGACCCTCAGGGTTCATTGGTCGATCCCTATCCTTGGCTCTATGGTCTAAAGGTGGTCAAACCTCTGGTCCAGGCTTTTATGATAGTGGTATATCTCCTCCTCCACAGGGGGAACGTCATTTCAGGGGGAAAATTGGGGTCGGATGCACCTCGTCTTGACCCTCACTCCCACTACACGAGCAAGTGTGTATTCGGATGTTGAACGAACTTGAGACCCCCCCACGCTAAGATCGAGCTTGTCGACAATGTTAGCCTCGTATGCAGAGGAGAGGGTCGGCCTTATTCTAGATTTCATAGAGCCAATTAGTGTCTCACCCCCTGTGCAGGTGGGTGGGGAGAAGAGTCCCATGACAAATTCTGAGGGTGCGGAGATGCCGAGAATGAAGATTTCACTCAGGAACGTGACCATTTTCTCGAAGGGGGTAAGATTAGCCAAGTTAGCTGCTAGGGAACCTAATCCGGAGGAGGGGCGAAAAGGGACACCGTTTTCCCACTCTCCTTTGGTTCCTCCTTCTTCTTCTTCACCAAACCCTAGTGTTCCCCCTAATCACAAGGTCGGAAAGAGGGTTGGTAAGTGCTGTTTGTTTTAATTTCTTTTTTTTTTTTTTCTTTTGTTGCATTTAGTTGCGTTCGTCAGAGCTTGTGTGTCATGGCCGAGAAATCTCTGAGGAAATGTGTGTGGAATCTTAAGTCTGGGATCTTCTGTCCTGCAGTGGACTTTACATGGGAGGATAACGAAGATTCTGTGGAGGAGCATCAAGTTATGGCTTCGTCCAACAATGAATCTAGGGGTGATTATGATGTCGAGCCTAAGGTCGGCGTGGGTCTGGCCTCGCGATCCCCTTCTAGTGCGGTCCCTTTGGATAGGGATGGAGCTGATCCTACTCATGACTTGGCCTCTGCCACCGATTCGGGGCAAGTTGAGGAGGTCTTTTCGTCAAAGAATGATTTTTTCTAGAGTGCAGCGGAGGCTCTTCTTCACTTCTCCACCTCCCATCCTTCAAAGGTCCCCAGATTGGCACCAAAGAAAGGGGCCAAGGCAAAGAAGGTTGTCCCCGCCTCGTGAAAAGAGAATAAGTTGTCCCCACTTCTGGGCCTATTTTCTCTTCTTGGAGGATAATCAGGGGGAGAAGTCCAACCGTCCGCCAATTGTTCCTTTCTCGGCCACTTCATCCCAGGGGTCAAAAATGAAAAAAAAAACCAGCGGTCTCTACTCCCACTCAATCGGTTTCGAAGAAGAGAACGCCAACTCCAATGCCCACCGAGGACAGAGAAGAGGATCATACAGCCTCTTCTAGGCGGCATGATGCGGAGGAGCCACTAGGTCAATAGGTAATGTCCCGGGGTGACCCCAAAGGCAAGTCTCCCAAGGTTGACTCAACCCTGCATTTGAATGAGGGCAGGGGGAAGGATGTTCTTTCTATGACCCTAGACCCATACTTGAGCTTCGGCACTAAGGAACATGCCAAGAGGGCTTGCAAGCTCTTTCCCTCGCTCTGCCATCCCTCAGACCTGAGCAAGGCGAGGTCTAACCTTGAACGTGCTCTGGGAGGGTTCGCCAAGAGCTTGGCGGATGTAAGTCTTTCTCCTCCCATTTCTCACTTCAGCTTTTGTTTTCCTTTGCCACAAATTCAGATCATTCACTCTTGTCTTCCTAGAAGCTCTTGAGCTTTAGGTCTAGGATGTTGACCCTCCAAGGGGGAGACTTTTATGAGTGGTCGAAGGAGAAGAGGACCCTCGCTTCCCAGAAGAAGGCCGCCCTCCCCAAGCTGATTGCTAGCGAGGAGAGGCAGGCCCAGCTGGAATTCGAGCTTGCAGAGGTGAAGAAGGGGTCTTCCATTCAAGAGAGCAGCAAGGCCGAGGCTGAGAGGGCTGAAGGTGAAACAGGAGGAGCACGGTATTCTGAATGGTAAGTACTCCGAGCTAGAGAAAAAGTGCTATGCCCTTGACAACAAGGTGGGAGACTACCGCGATACTCTTGGCTAGATGAACTAGCGGCCTCAGGTTTCTTGGCATCGAGTGTTCAGCCACAAGTATGAAGACCATGCGGTTTAGAGGAGCTGAGGGACCAGGCTACCCGACGTCTCATCTCGTGATACGAGCTTGTGAAGGACTCTTAAGAGGCAAAGTAAGAGTACAAACTGTAGAAGAAGGCTCAAGTGGCTACTCGTGATAGTGTGCCCATTGACGAGGTGGATGACTCGGCCGTACCCTCATCTGGACATCTAATGCGAAATTTAGGGTGAAGAGAGCGAGCTTGAAGAGGTGGTTGGGAGTCCGCTGGACGGAGCTTAGGATGCTGGAGTTTTGGCCAAACTTGGAAGGGTTGCTAATGTTGGAGTTAAGGAGCATAAGGATGTAAGGAGGCATAGTAACTCGGGTTTTCTTTCGGCCTGTAGGGTCTATAATTACTGTTGGTATTTTTTGGACCTGATTTGTCTGGTTTCATGGGGGCTAGTTTTTGGTGTTTCCCCTTTTTTTATTGCTTTTGTTTGAAAATAGCAATGGCTTTTCAATGGCAACTTATGATGAATCCCTGTTGCATTGAACTTGTCTTTCTTTTTCGCATTTCTGGTGACTGCTTTTGTTGATCCTTCTTTGGGTAGGCATGCCGCCCTAGACTTGGTTCTCCTTTCCAACATATGTTATCCTCCCTTTGGGACATGTGACGACCCTAGATGAATGCTTTCTGTTTTGCCGATGCTGAGGGAGGGATAGATCTGGTTGTTTACCCCCACGTTATCCATTCCTCAGGATCATGTAACATAGGCCCCATTTGTGTCGTCCTTTGCGAGCCTTGTTTCCCCCCTTGTTTGGCTATGTTGATCTCTGGTTTTGGTGTTTTCCCCCTTTTACGTTGTGTTGAGCTGGGTGGGTGGGACTTTCTTCCCCCGTCACACTTCTAGAGGGTCATCTCCCGGGTCGTCCCGAACCTAGGTTGGGGGTATGACCAATTTGGAGAGGCTAGGACCATCGGAGGGGTGCCAGTTTGACAAGACGCGTCGGTTGAGGCCCATCTTCACGCTTCTTATCTTCTTGGGAAACGGTTTCTTTTTCCGAATTTTTCGGCCTTGGGAGATGTTATGCCACGTGTCTTGCATCCCCAGTTTTTCTGGGTCGATCCTGGCTGTTGGTGGCTTTTCCTTTCCCTATAAAAGGAGGCCTTCTGGCCATTTTTTCTTTGCATCTTCTTCTTTCTTCTCTTGCCTTCTCTATGAGGAAGAAAGTTCATGTTTTCTTACTTTGAATCCTTCCTTCTTTTCGGCCATTTTCTCCCACTTCTCCAGGAGGAGATGGCTTTCCCTTGTAACTATGACGACCCTGGGGGTTTGCTTCCCCTCTTGTCTTATGCTTAATGCTTTTTGACGATCGTAGACCCTGTAGGGTCGTATACTTGCCTATGTGGTCCCGATGAGAGACATCCTCAACTGACGGAGGAAGGTCAGCTTTACGGTGGTAGTGTCCTCGTGCACTGCCTCTAAGCCTGAAAATGAGTGCGGAAGGTAGTCTCATCCGCTTTTGATTTCCAGGCTGGGCTGCAAGGGCTTTGGGAGGATGGGATGCTTTGTTAAGCCTCCTCTTGGCCTTCCTCTTTTCGCCTTTAATCGGATGGGGCATAATTGTTTCGCCTGGAGTAGTATCTCGGCCCGGGATGCGGTTGGCTCGGTGGCATCGGCCGTTGGAGAGAGGTGTTGGGTGGAAGTGGTTGAGAGCGTGGTTGCATCATCTTCCCAAACCGTGGGAAGAACTTGTCGTGTTACACCACGCCCATGACCCGTGCTGCGTTCTCCTGTGCCTCCTCGGCTATGAACTAGGCCTTTTCCTTGGCCTCCTCTGGACACAACTTAACACGAAGCGAGCAGTCGTTCTGGGGGTTGCCAAAAGAAGAACCAGGGGGGAAGTCCGGGTCCCCCAAGGTGAAGGAAAAACTTGGCGTATTACTTATCTGCCTCAACAAGGAGGTAGCCTCAGCATGGAGCTCCTTGGCGCAAATTAGTTTTGTTGTAGTCAATGTAACATTCTTGTTTTCTTGTACTTGTAATGAGATTCAATAAAACGAGAGAGATTTTCTTTCATTTCACCTGATCGATCTCTGCTTTCGTTGTTGCACATTTCACTGCCTTTTCATTGCTCTTAACGCCATTTGCAAATTAAAACGAACTGAAATTGGAACTTTCCAAATCTTTCCTTGAAGTTTGACAGGAACTGTGCTTGGGGACCTCGAAACCTATGTCAGGGGACCTAAGTCAGTTGTAGGCCCAGTATTTTAGGTTTGGAAACCTTAGCGTCTAAGTCCGAGGACTCATGTTAACAATGGGCTTTGGAGTCCAATATGCCCCTTGGTTCGAAGACCTCAGTGTCCTTCTCTTAATGGAGTAGCGGTTATAGGCTCAAAAGTCGTGTTGTTGGGTCCAGAAACCTGAATGTCATTGTCCGGAGACGTAGGCTTTTCGTGTCCTGGGGCCATGCATGAATTTTCTACTTAACGGATTAAGTATCGATCGTAGGCTTGGAAGATATATAGCCTCGTCTGGAGACCTCACTGTCCTAGTCCAGAGACGTAGGTTGATTGCGGACCCGGGGTCCTGTATGAATTTCGTACTTAGCGGATTATCAAACATAGGCTCGGAAGTTATAAAATTGGGTCTGGAGACCTAAGTGTCCTAGTCCAGGGACGTAAGTTGATTGTGTCCTAATTGTAATCTGGGTTCGGAGACCTAAGCGTCCTTGTCCGGCGACGTAGGTTGTTTGTGAACCTGGCGGTCTCGAATGAATTTCGTACTTAACGGATTAAGTATCTAATGTAGGTTCAGAATCTGTAAAGATGAGTCCGGAGACCTCAACGTCCTAGTCCCCGGATGTAGGGTGATTTTATATAAGTAAAAAGAAACTAGGGTAGAAAGAAATGGTACTTTTTCGTTGATAACAGAATCATTGAGGGAGATATTTTCGGGCTCCCACCCATTACAAAAAGGATAGTGCGGGTGTTATTGGGTGCTCACCCATAAACTAAGATAAGTAGGCTATTGAGGGCGCCCACCCTATGCTTGGATAAGTAGGCTGTTGAGGCTGCCCACCCTATGTTTAGATGACTAACCCATTGAGACTATTTAATAAAAAGGAAACATGTTCAGGTTAGATACCAACAAAATTGATCATTTCAATCATGCATGGCTTTACAATAAAAAGATTTTTTTGTTGCAATTGCTTGTAATCTTTAATGCTTTTTGATGACCGTTAGCGTTAGAAGTGTAATTCTCTTTCTATTGGCAAAGAAATGGAAACTACTTTTTCCAAATTGGATCATATTCTGGTTAGATGTAACCAATTTTGATAATTTTAATCATAATCGGCTTTCAATTAAGAAGAATTGTGGTTGCAATTGCTATTGATATTTGACGCTTTTTAACGATTGATAGTGTTTTAAGCCTATTTCTCCTTCAATTGAAAAAGTAATTGAAATTCTTTTGTAGGTTGTTTAGGGTGCCTACCACATGTTTGCTTCAGTCAGTTAACTTAACTTATTAGCGTTCTAAGACCTTGGTAATTTCCTACCTTGCAAGTCCTCGAGCTCGAATGTTCCTTGCTCGAGTACTCGAGTGACCTTGTAGGGTCCTTCCCAGTTAGGTGTGAGTTTCCTTGGTCCCTCCTGTGCCCAATACTTTCCTTCTTTCAAAGCACCAAGTCGTTAAGCAAGAAAGGCATGGGCTTCACTCGTGCATTATACTCTTTGATCATTCTTTGCTTGTAGATTCCATTCTTAAGAGTGTGTCCCCCCCAATCTCAGGCAGTATCTCCAGGGAGCAATGCTGCGTTTCTTAATTTTGTACCTCTACATAGTGGGCAACTCTGCGTGACTGCACTTGGAATTTGATGGGGAGTACTGCCTTGGAATCGTATACCAACATGAAGGGTGAATCTTCTGTGGTTGTTTTTTCCGTGGTTCTAATAGCCCAAAAAACCTTGTACAACCTCTCTGCCTAAGGTCCTTTAGCGCTATACAACTTCTTCTTCAGGCCGTTCAGAATGATTTTGTTGCTGGACTCGGCTTAGCCATTTGATTGGGGGTGGGCTACCGAGGTGAACAGATCCTTGGTTCCAAATGACTCTAGGAATGAGATCACATTTGGGGTATTAAACTGTCTCCCATTGATGAAAATAATTCCCTTATACGCGCCGAACCGAAATATCACATTTTCCCATATGAACTTTATTATCTCATTCTAAGTTATGTTTCTTAACAGCTTTGCCTCTATCCATTGGGTGAAGTAGTCCACGACCACTACTAAGAACTTGAATTGGCCGGGTGATTGAGGGAACGGGCCCAGGATATCCATTCCCCATAGGGTGAAGGGCTAGGGCTCAAGGATAGGAGTTATCTCGATGGCGGGAAGCCTCGGCACTGGCGAGTAGACTTGACATTTCTCGCATCGAGCTACCATATCGAGGGCGTCCCTCCGCAGGGTCAGCCAATAATACCCGGTTCTTAGCACCTTCTACACAAGTGCTCTTCTTCCAATATGAAATCCACACACCTCCTCATGGAGGTCTTTGAGTACGAGCTTTATGTCTTGGGGTGACATGCATCATAGGATAGGGCTACTAAATCCCCTTTGTAGAGAATGTCATCCTTGTAAATAAATCATCTTGAGTGTGGCTAGATTTGCGCGGCCTCTACGAGATCAGCCAGTAAGATGTTGTCCTTCAGCGAAGAGACGATGGGGGTCATCCAGCTCTCTGTCCTGTCTAGGAGGTTGATTTCCAAGGGCCGAGTTATGCTGGGCTCTTCTAGAATCTCCCAAAGGATCGACCGCGGGAATCCCTCTATTGCAGAACTAGTGAGCCTCGCCAGGGCATCGGCTTGCTGGTTCTCGAATCGAGGGACGTACTCAAGCTTTACCTTTTCCAGCTTCGCAATTTCTTCCTTTACTTTTTTCAGGTAGGCCTTCATGTTTTTTTCTTTGGCCTCGAAATCTCCCCCGACTTGGGAAACCACTAGCTGGGAATCCATCTTGATCACTAGGTTTCTTCCCCCCTGCGGCCTGTGCCATGTAAATGTCATTCAAGAGGGCTTCGTACTCTACCTCATTATTCGAGGCGAGGAATTTGAACCTCAGTGCGTATTCGAAGGTGTCACCTTCACAGGAGGAAGTAACTACCCCAGCTCCGCTCCCCTGTCTGCAGGAAGAGCCATCCACATGTATTTCCCAATCTTCCTCCCAAGCACGGGGCTGCTCGGCCAGGGGGTCATCTCCGAAATGAAAATCTGCCAGCACCTGAGATTTGATTGCCCTTTGTGGCTCATAGGGTATGACGTATTGAGATAGCTTGAGAGCAAACTTTTGAATTCTGCCAACCCTTTTTACACTGCCTACCACTGTCTTCAGAGGCTGGTCAATGAGAACCGTTATTTGATGAGACGTGAAGTAGAGTCTCAATTTAGTAGTTGTGATAAGCAATCAAAGGGTAAAATTTTCTAGCTGGTAGTACTGAAACTCCGCCCTGGTGAGTGCATGGCTGATGAAGTAAACGGGGTGATGTGTTTTGGATCGCTCGCACACAAGGATTGATGCAACTGCGTGGGGGAAGACGACGACGAGATACAATTACAACCTCTCTCCTTTACTCGGGCTTACAATTTTTTCACAAATGGGCAAGGTTGGCCTTTAGCTTCTCGACGACTTTCTCAGCATTGGCAGTCTAACACAAATTGTCCTTACTTCAGATTGCTGCAAAAAAATGGATGCAACAATCTGATGCCCTTGACATGAAGCGGTTGAATGCCGCAACGCAGCCTGTAAACCTCTGGGTCTCCTTCTGGTTCTTGGGGGGTTCCATATAACTTATCGCTTCTACCTTGTCAGGGTTTGCCTAGATACCCCTCTCATTTGCCATGAACCCAAGGAATTTTCTGCTCTTCACACTTAAAACATATTTCTTAGGGTTGAGCTTCATCTTGTATGCCCTCAGGATGTCGAAGGTCTCCTTCTGATCGTCAAAATGGTCTTGTGCTATCTTGCTTCGCACGATCTTATCATCGATGTAGGCTTCCATGTTTCTGCCAATATTTTTTCAAAAACCTTATTCACAAGCCTATGAAAGGTAGCCCATGCGTTCTTCAGACCGAATGGCATCATGACGTAGCAATAAACTCCCACCTTGGTGATGAACACCGTCTTGTCTTGATCTTCTGGGTCCATGAACACCTGATGGACCCTGAGAACGCATCCATGAAACTAAGTAGCTCATATCTGGTAGTGAAGTCTACCAGTTGATCGACCCAAGGAAGAGGGTGTTCATCATTCTTTCACGCCTTGTTGTGGTCGGTGAAGTCCATCACATTCGCCAGGATCCGTTAACCTTTTTCACCTTAACAAAATTGGCCAACCAAACGGGGAACTGACATTCTCGTATGAATCCAGCCTCAAGTAACTTGTTGAACTCGGCAGCAGCAGCCTCGCTCTTCTTAGTGCCGAGTTGTCTAAGCTTTTTTTTACAGGTTAGGTTGTGTTCGATGATCCCAGGGTTGATTCCCGGCATTTCCTCAGGGGCAATGGCAAAATCATCGAAATATTCCTTTAGAAGAGTTACCTGCTGAGCTTGCAAGGCGAGCTGTAAGTCCGCTCCTACAAACGTTGTTTAAGAGGGGTCTTCATCATTTATCACGACCTCCTTTTTCCCTTCCATTGGCTCGGGCCTCTCATTTTATGCTTCTTCTCCCTGAGGGTTCACAACTTTGGTGAGAAATTTTTGCCACCATGCATAGCTTTGCTTTGCCTTTGTCAAGGGTCTTCTGCCTCTTGGGGTTGGGTCCCTCCTGGGGGATTGATGGAGCTGGGTGGCGCTTGCTCAGAATTTTTACGTAGCATTCTCGAGTGGTCTTCTTGTCTTCTAAGCCTTTTTCCACTGTTCCATCATCCTTCTCGAACTTTATGATTAGCCGGGACATGTAGAGGGCTGCGTTAATAGTGGTTAAGGTCGGCCAACCTAGAATGATGTTATGTGCGCATACCACATCCACTACTAGGAATTCAACAATCTTGTGCCACTCCGCTCCCTTTGGTCCCATTCTCACGGGAAGCTATATTCTTTTGATGGGGTGTATCTCTTTTCCACCGAACCCAATGATTGGGTTAAAGATGGGGTAGGAGCTTGTCCTCTAAGAAGTGGAGCTTTTTGAGGCAAGATAGTGTGATGATTTCTGCCGAGATTTCAGAGTCTACCAGGACTCTTTTTCACCAGGACGTCAACTATCTTTAAGTCAATCACAATGGGGTCGTGGTTTGGGGTATGTAGAACCCTAGCATCGGATTCATCGAAGGTGATGATTGGTGGTTTCTTGGCAGGTTGAGTTTGGACCACCTTAGCTTGGACTTCCATTCTGATTTGGGCCTTTCTTTATTTTCTTATTATGGCCCCGACAATGGGCCCGCAGAAGATCATCTTGCATTCCCTTAGTTGGTCATCATCATCTGACTCACCCCCTTGTAGGTCCGCTAGCCGGGTCTAGGAGTCCTACCTTTTGCATGAGCCTTTAGATTCCCCTGCCTAACCAACTCGTTGAGCTATCTTGTTAACGTGAAACAATCCTTAGTGAGGTGACCCATATCACGATGGTATTAGCAATAGTTACTTTTGATGCGAAGCTCTAATGGCTTCTTCATATCTGGGGCTGGGGGCAAGAGCTTTTTGTCCACCCTAGCGTATACTTCATCTTAACTTCCCTCGAACAGAATTGGGATAGGCTTGAACTCCCTCATGAGCCTCTTGTTACAAAAATCTGATATTGCATATGTCTCGTGTCACTTTCCACTGTCATTTCTCTGGTATTTGATTGTGTTTTTGTGTGGGCGGGGGCGCTTAAGTGCTTGATTTCCCCTGGTCGTTACATCAAGAAACTCAGGGCGGCACGACATCTCTAGAGCATTGATTTAATTATTTGCTAATCTTCTTGTTTGGCTCAATGTTAGCATGCCACCCTCGGTATTTTCCCTCAGGTAGTGTAGAAGCAGGTTGAAGTCCCCCTTGAGCAGACCCTTGTTGAAGGCTGAGGCGGCAATACGAGGGTCGAGATTGGTGATCTTTAGAAATTCCTCATTGAAAAGATAGAGGTAATTGTCAGCAAAGTGGGGGGCGGTATGTTTCTTGTTGGTGCGCACGAGGGCATGATATATGGGACTGGCTTCTGGCTAGTGATGCTTGGTCACCAACCCCGGCTCTGTTCCTCTCATCTTCCAGGTGCATCTGCCTCGAGATGTTGCCTATCATTTTGTCCTTCTCCCTCGCGTTCCTTTTCCTTGCCAGGAACTGGCGCATATCACTCGCCCTTTCACCAGTGTTGGCCAACTACGGACTGGCGTTTTGGTTCAACCATTCTCAAAGGTCTCTTGACATTATTCCTGAGTGAGCCTGGCGGTTAGTGGGTCGAGTCCTGCGTGATCCTTCCTCATGGAGGTCTCCGCAGTTCAAAGTGCTCCTTGTGCTGAGGTAAGACTCCAAGTCCCTCATCTGAAAAGTATCTAAAGATCCTGACCTACCCTGAGTGCCCAGGCATTCGTGGACAGATCGTCGTGGGGGAACAACCAAAGTGTTGCCCCTGACATTTCTGTGGGAGGGATCCGGAAGGTCCCTTAAGGCTCGATCGACTTTGCCCCTGTTCCTCTCTCGTCGGCGTCTCTCTTTGTCGACGAGGTTGAGTTCATCAGGGATGAACATATGGTTTTCCCACTCGGAGGGACGGGAGTCCACCCTTCTGACCATATGTCATGAGTGGGGTGGTAGGGGACTGTTGGGCCGCTGGTTTACGTCACACTCGACGTTGGCCGCATCTCGTGCTCCATCCGTGAGGCTGGTCATCTTTGTATCTGAGCTGGTAGGGAGGAGCATAGATATATTCCCGTTTCTCAATCTCATACACAAGGAACAAAGATTTTGGGCTTACAAACTCGCTCCACATAGACGGCGCCAAAATTTTCTGGCAAGAAATTACCCGGGGGTGTTCATCTAGTCGGAGCCAGGAGAATTTTCATACATCTTGGGTATGAGATGAGCGTTATTCTACTTGGCTTCGTCACTCCTACACAAAGAACAAATAGTGAGCTACCCCCAGGGCTTGACCGGGAAATGGACTTCCTACAATCAAGTTAGTGCCTTGAAATATGAGGATATAAGTACGTCTTCATGTGAAAGAGAAAGGGTTGTGAATGTTTCCTCCAAGGAGGTACCTTTAGGTTTTGTTACTTGGAATAGAAAGTTGTTCTTCTCTTTTTGTGAATTTTCCCTCAAAATACCTTCTTTGAGGGGATTTGTTGAAGGACTTCCTCGATTAGGGCACCCAGGTGGGGGACCAATGATACTGGAGCACGACCACGCTCTTCCAATGACGCTAGGCCACGTCAACTGGGGATGACTGAGAACATTCTCGTGGAATTGATGTATGCGCCGTCATCCCTTGGGCTTTTGTCTCTTGCCCATAACTCATGTCAGGACAAAGTTGTACTTTTGGACCAGCTGGGGGCATTCGTCTTCTTGTACATGTGTTCTGCCAGCACATCTTCCCTCGCTCCCTTAGTGGGTACTCTTCCGGGTCTGGCAAAGGAAGTGTTGTTGTCGTGCGAACTCAGGTGAGGCATTGCGTTGTTTGCTAGAGCAGGTTTGATAGCCTTTGGTGGGGGACTGACCCTTCTTCTGTCGAACCTCTAGCCTCTATATGACAATCGCTATATAGCTGGACCCAAGCCCTTCCTCATCCGAGGAGATCACACATAAAGAGGGCGGGTTTCCACGTTTGGGCACACCACGACCTGGGCCTCATGGAGGATTCTAAGCGAGCTTTGGGTCACAGCCTTGCTGATTGTGGGATGGTCGAGGCTCAAAATAGTGCCTCGTATGGTCTTGAGGCAATCCTTAGAGGGAAAAATTAGACCCCTCCCATTGGGGTTGTCATCACAATTGATTAGAAGAAAAAAAAAAAATTTTGCCAAGGAGCTCCACGCAGGGGCTAATAAGTAATATGCCAAGTTCG
>ONZA01014876.1:31452-41576 GCA_900322205.1 Kewa caespitosa | reverse complement strand
CCCCCCCCCCCCCCCCCCCCCCGCCCCCGAGTCTACCGACGGCATCTCCCTAAATAACTAGTCAATTTGCGTAAAGTTGTATCCAAAGGTGATGGAGGCAACCTAGGTCGTAGCCGAGGAGGTGGCGGAGAACGCAGACATGGTGTAATACGCCAAGTTCTTCCCACCATTTGGGAAGACGGCGCCACCACCATTTCGAACCCCGTGACCCAACACCTCTCTCCAACGGCTGATGTCAACAAACCTAATAGAGCCTAGGCTAGGATCTTATCCCTGGCAATACAGTTATCCCCGGACTGTTAAAGGAAAAGAGAGGAAGGCCCGGAGGACGCTGGATGAGCTCCCCTGTCTGCCCCAAGACCTTGTGGCCCGACCCGTAAATGAAAAAAGGAAGAGGGTCCCTCCCCTACTCATTCAGAGTCTTAGAGGTATAGCACAAGGATGCTACCACCGTGAAGCCGGCCTTCTTCCGTCAGTAAAGTTTGTCTCTCATCGGAGCCACATTACATAAGCCTGCCGACTATACAAGGGCCACGACTGCCAAAAAGCGTTAAGCATGGGTCAGAAGAGAAGACAAACCCTCAAGGGTCGTCATAGTTGCAAGGATAAGTCATCTCCTCCTGAAGAAAAATGAAATAATGGCCGAAAGCAAGAAAGAATGTAGGATGAGAAGACATGAACTTCTTCCTCAAAGAGATGGCACGAGAAGAAACAGGAGATGCAAGGAAAACATGAACAGAAGGCCTCCTTTTATAGGGAAAGGAAATATCCATGAACGGCTACGGTTAACTTAGGAAAAAACGGGATGCAAGACACGTGGCGTAACGTCTCCCAAGGCTAAAAAATTCGGAAAAGAAGACCGTTTCCCAACAAGATAAGGAGTGAAAAATTCGAGGAGCCTCGATTGATGAGCCTTCTCAAACTAACACCCTCAAATTGGATTCGAGCCTCTCCAAATTGGTAATACCCCGAACCCAAGGTCGGGACAACACATGAGCCGACCCAAGGAAAGTGTTGGGGGAAAAATAGACCCACCCGCCCAACCCAATGAAACAAAAATTAACAGGGGGGACAAAAAAGGGTCAAAAAAGGTAACATATGTCTGGCATACGCAAAGAGATCCTGAGGAACGGATAGAGGGGGAAAAACCAACGAGTCTCTCCCTCCCTCAGAATCAACAAAAAAGAACATGCATCNAAGTTTGACATGTACCTCAGGGGGGATAGCATACACTAAGCAGGAGAAGCAATTCCTAGGCCACATGCCCACCCAAAGCAAGAACAACGAAAAAAGATCATCAGGAGAAGTGCTAAAAGAAAAACAAATCCAACAAAAAAGAAAATATGGGAATTAAAGGATTCATCATAAGCCGGGCCTAGGAAGCCAGGGATGTTCAAGAAAAAGGTAACAACAAACCAAAACCCAACCCCCACAAAGCTAGGCAAACATGTCCAAAAAATGCTAACAATAACAATTACAGACCCAAAAGAGCCGAAAGAAAACCAGAGGCACTATGCCTCCCTACGATCCTCTTGCCCACCAGCTTCAGCATCTGTGACCCCTCCAAGCTTGGCCCCATCAGCAACATCCTTAGCCCCAGCCAGCGGACTTCCAGCCACCTCTACAAATTCATCTTCCTCTCTCCTAGGTCCCTCATTGGAATCCTCGTCTCCAAATGTGAGCACGGCTAAATTGTCCACCTCGTCAACCGACACACCATCACGAGCACCAACCCGGGCCTTCTTCCATAGTGTGTACTCAATCTTTGCCTCATTTGAGCATTGACCCATGTTGGAGTTGGAGACAAGGAACTTGGTAGATTGGCTCTTTGGCTCTTGCGGATAGAAGGGTCATCATACTTGTGACCAATCACCCAATGCTAGGAAACCTGGGTGCGCTGGTCCAGCATGCCAAGGGCATCACAAGTCACCCAGCTCGTTGTTGAGGGTAGTACACGTCTTCCCCAGCTCAGACTACTTACTGTTTAGAGCAGTGTACTCCTCCTTCTTTGATTTCAGTGCCCTTTTGACCTCGGCCTTACCGCTTTCCAGAATAGAAGTCCATTTCTTCATCTCTGCAAGCTTGGATTCCAGTTGGGCTGCCTCTGTTCGCTCGCAGCCAATTTGGTGATGGTAACCTTCTCCCAGGAAGTAAGGATCTTCTTCTCCTTCAACCACTTATGAGAGCTCCCCCTTGGAGGGTCAACATTCTAGACCCGTAGCTCAGGAGCTGCTAGGAAAAGAATAAAATAACGATCAAAATTCATGATGAGAAAGAAATAGAGGCTAAGATAGGAGACAAGAAGAAGAGGACTTACATCCACCAGGCTTCTAGGGAACCCATCCAGGGTCCACTCAGGGCTAGACCTCATCTTGCTCAGGTCCAAGGGATGGCAGAGCGAGGGAAAGAGATCAAGATCCCTCTTAGGTTGCTCCTCGGTGCCCAAGCTGAAGTATGGGTCCAAGCTCAGAGAAAGAACATCCTTCCTTCCACCCTCCTTCAAATGGTGGGCCGAGCTGACCTGGGGAGACTTGCCATTAGGATCAATTCGATACATCACCTCCCGACCCATATGCTCCTCGGCATCACGCTGCCCGGAGGAAGCTGTGTGACCCTCTTCTTTGTCCTTAGCGGGCATAGGGGCCGACCTGCTCTTCTTTAAGGCCAATTGGGTAGGACCGGATATCCCTTGAGTTTTCTTCCTTTTGGACCCCTGGGACGAAGTGGTCAAACCTGGAGCCATGGGAAAACGACTAGACCTCTCCTCCTTCTGGTTATTCTCCTGGGGTACTTGCTGGGACTTGGAGGTAGAGCCCCTGACTTTCATTCCCTGAAAGGCACAACACCACAAGGAAAATAGTCTCACAGAGTCAGAATGTCCGCAAGGACCCCCAAAACATGATAACAAGGAGGTATAGTGGCATACCTTAGATTTGGCAGACCTCCAAACTACTAAAGAAGACCCTGGAGGTACTTGGCGGTGAAATATGGCAGACTAAGCTGGCCCGTCATATCTTTGTGGTTTGGAAGACCTTCGAGATGAGCAATGGAGCAATATGCAAAGTAAGACACAAGTTAGGGTTAGAAAGGAACAGTTCTAAACACAAAGGAAATTAGATGGAGATCTTACCGAGGGGAAGTTTGTCGCTGAGCCTTGCGTAGACCACGAAACTATAATATTTGAAGAAGGCAACATCAGGTGGCTAGTTCTTAAGGACCTTCACCTCATTCACCTTCCTCTCCACTTTGGAATATTCCAAGACCGAGGCCCCACCGGTAGGAAGATTAGTGCCTGCTTACTTGGTCCACGAGTCCTTGGACAAGTCCCCCGCATTCCATTTGTAAGGACTCCTCACCTTTTGTCACAATGAACCCAGACAAACTTGGACTTCCATCTGTGGTTCGAAGTGACCTTTCCAGTGGCACCAAACACGTAGGGGATATCCAGGTAGAACGTACGAAATCCCTCATACAACTTCGATACACTATCAATTAGATGTTTGAAGGTAGACAAGTAAGTTGTCCTTCTATGAATGTGTCAATACGCCAAACACACAAAGATACAGATTCAGGCATAGGGCACCAGCTGTGCCGGGGCTAGATTCAAATCGTACAACACCAGGTCCACGAAGTGATTCAATGGGAACCTTATACCCTTTTCTAGAATCTCATAAACCCCAATGCAATTCTTGGGGGGACGAGCAAGCTGCTCCTCCTCCGTCTGGATTCAGACCTTATACTTGCTTATGACCATGAACCTCGCAGCAATGGCCGACTTTTCCTCTTTCCAAGTGGAGAAGATGGGCCCCGAAGTGGGAACGAATTCCTTTTCCTTGGTCCCATTTTTGGTACCATTATAGGGGTTGCTGAGGGTTGAGGGACGTAGAAGGGAAGAATAGCCTCCTTCCCACTCCTGAACAAGTCCTCCGTTGCTATGGAAGCCTCCCCTACATGCCTCGAGCCAGTGGCAGAAGCTAAGTCCTGAGCAGGCTCGGGCCCATCCCTATCCAGGGGAACCGCATATGAAGAAGCCCGCGATGCCCGACCAACATCAGCATTAGCCTCAGCCTCATAATCATCCCCGGACTCCTCGCTAAAGGAGGCCATAAATTGATGCTCCTTTGCAGAATTCTCGCGATCGTCCCTTGTAAAATTCGTTGTTGGACGATAACTCCCAGCCTTAAGGTTCCGACCACGTCTTCTTGAACATTTCTCAGCCATGACACACAGGCTGAGACGGACACAGCTAAACGCAATAAAAGAAAGAGAAAGAGAAAGAAATTAAAACAAATAGCACTTACCAACCCTCTTTCCGACCTTGCAATTAAGGGGAATATAAGGGTTCGGTGAAGAAGAAGGAACCAAGGGAGAGGGGGAAAAAGGTGTCTCTTTTCGGCCCTCCTCCAGAGTAGGAACCCTAGCAACTAGCTTGGCTAAGCTCACACCCTATGGAGGAATAGATAGATTCCTAGGAGAACTCTTTGTCCTCGGCATCTTTGCACCCTCAAACTCCTTTGAAGGACACCTCTCCCCACCCACCTGCACAAGGGGTGCAACACTAATTGGCTCCACAAAATCCATAATAATGTCGCCCTCTCCTCCACATAAGAGGCTAACATTTTTGACAAGCATGACCTTAATGAAAAGGGGGCCTCAGGAACATTCAACATCCTTCTTTACGGCCGCTCGTGTAGCAAGAGTGGAGGGTCCTGACAGGGTGCATACGACCAGGGTTTTTCTTCTCGAAATGATATCTGCCCTCGTGGAGGAAGAGATGAGCTAGTATTATGAAAACCTGGGATAGAGGTTCGATTGTCTCTAGACCTCAATCTCGTAGAAGGGGATTGATCGGTGAACCTAGAGGGTCGGACCACAAAAGGTGTTGCCGACCCAGGGAAATATTTCGACCTCGGATAAAATTGAGGTAGGCCTTCTCGACAATGGAAGCTAGCATTCTTTAGGTTGGTTCGTCGTGTGGATGGTTCGTCGTGCAAGGAAGGGAGTGGATCAAGGACCATAATCATTTCCTCAAAAGGAGATGTGTTTGAATATGTGATGAGATTCAAATTCCGTGCCTCAAACAACAAAGAAAAATATGAAGACCTCCTTGCAGGGCTGATGTTGGCACGAGCTGTTGAAGCTCAGAAAGTAAAGTCAAGATGGACTCCCAGCTTGACGTCTCCCAGGTATCCGGGAATTACAAGGCTCGGGGAGATGGAATGAAAGCATACTTGGAAAAGATCAAAGAAGAGATCGTCCATTTTGAAGAAGTGGTGTTGGAGCACGTTCCAAGATTAGAAAACAGCAACGCATACACCCTTGCTCACATAGCCAGTTTATCCGTTAAAGGACTTAACAAGAACATCTTCTTGGAAGAGGTAGAGGAGTGGAGCATTGAAGTTGAAGCAACTGTCAATGTCTTAATTGAATGAATGGATTGATTCCATCATCTCTCTGCTTTGGGATAACATTGTGGTGGAAGATTCCAAGGATAAATCCAAGTGATTTGAGTTCCGAGAAGGAATAATGTACAAGAAGAGCTTCACCCATCCACTTTTGAAATGTGTACTGACAACCCAAGGGCAGGAGAACCTCAAAGAAGCACACTACAGCATCTGCAGAGCGCACCAGGACACAAGGATGATCGCCCACAAAGTTGTTTGGCAAGGATCCTATTGTCCCACGATCCAAAATGATGCGGCCGAAATGGTAAAGAACTGCGATAAGTGCCGATACTTTGCACCCATACTAAGGCTACCCTCAGCCGAGCTCACACCCATCCTAGACCTAGTTTCCTTTCACCAATGGGACATGGACATATGGGGACCTTTCCCCAAAGCAGCCAGACAACTAAAGTTCGTCCTAGTAATCGTAGACTACTTCACAAAGTGGGTCGAAGCATGAGTAGTCACGAACACCACCGTTACAGATATGAAGAAGTTCATCCTAGAGAACATACTCACACAGTTTGGATCATCTATGATAACGAAATACAGATGGACATGCCAAGATCGACAAACTATCTAAAAGAGAACAGGGTGAAAGCCAGCTTCACAACAGTAGCTCAACCGCAAACCAATGGCCATGTAGAGTCCATCGACAAAATCCTTGTAGTCAGGATCAAGAAGAAGTCAAATGGATCCAAAGGTCTATGGGTCGAGAAACTAAGCGAAGTGCTTTGGGCCACAAGGACCACGGAGAAAGCAATCACTGGAGAAAATCCTTTCAACCTGGTATACGGGTAAGAAGTCATCATCTCATTGGAGATCCTAAATGGATACCCAGGAACCAAACACTTCGATGCCGAGAAAAAGTCTAAAATATTTAGATACTACCTCATTTTACTTCCTGAAGTTCGAGGAGATGCCCTTCAATAAGCTGAGATCTACAAGAAAAGGATGACTAGCGTGTTCAAACCGAAGAATCAAAGCCAGAAGGCTCAACATTGGCGACCTCACGCTAAGAAAGATGGAATCCGTGGGAGGGTAGAACGAGGACGGCAAGCTAAACCCAAACTAGGAAGGACCATATAAAGTCTTCGTAATGATAAGGTCAAAGATGTATCTCCTGGAAATACCATAAGGAAGAAAGATTCCGAGGTCTTGGAACATAACAACCCACTTCATTTCCACATGTAGGGAACTCATCTTTGGGTTACCTCGGGGTAGGCACCCCTATACAGCCTCTTATTTTTTGCTTATAAAGGAACTCATCTTGGAGTCACCTCGGGGTAGGCACCCCTAAACAGCCTCTTATTTCATTGCTTTCTACAGAACTCATCGTGGAGCAACCTCAGGGTCGGCACCACCAAACAGTCATAAATAAGAGTTCATTTTTTTCACTAAAGTTTCTGCACATCCCTTTCTTTTTCTTTTTCCCATTACATTGACAAAGCTAACAAAATCCTACCCTGATAACCACTGGAAATGCACAGAAACAGATCCTTCCCTTGGGGCAAATAAATGAACTAACCCACCCATTCTTCAACACGGACGATCAATTCTGTTAAATCTTGTCAATTTTTTAGGTTTAGATTACAATTACTTTTCATTATTTGTTTAAGTGGGGCACAGGGGAAAACCCCCCAAATAATTTAAACAAATATTTTTCAAGGACGAGCTAAAGCCCATAATCATGAACGAATGACGAAGCAGGAGAGCACATTTTCATTGAACACGTAAAACGCCTCGGAAAATACAAGTAACAAATATTACAAGAGCCAAAGAGGCTGAAAAGATACAATAAAAGAAAACGAAAACCATAGAATAATAACAAAAGAGGAAAAAGATGAAGTATGGTGGATCTCTCACAAAGAAGTGGTTACGACCTACCCATTACCATGTGTTACATGATGAGAACTTTACATATACAAAAGGAACAAGTCAGCCAATGCACTACCATGTTTAATATTTAATGAGAGACACATTTGGAGGTCGGGACGAGGTGTGATGAATCCCTCTCATAGAAATGGGCGGTATGCTAGGAGATCGGCCAATCGAACCTTTGTTTCTAGCTGGGACCCCTCCTCGGTGGCCACAAATGACCCCAGCTTCTTGACCCCATCACCTTGGCCATCGGAACGCTTCATGATCCCTTACCCCAAGTAGTGGATCGGGAGGGGTCAGTGTTGATGGAACCTCCAGAGCACACCTTGTGATCGGGCCTAAAGTCTTTCTCTTGACGGTATGCTAGGAGATCGGCCAACTGCGCCCTCGTTTCCCAAGCAGCATCAGGACCCTTGGTTTTCTCGGCCTGGTTCACTAGCAGCGTGGCTTGGATCGCGCTAAAATCAACCTCCGATCCATAGACCTCAATGAAGGTATCCTCTAGTAAGGACTCTCTCCTTTTGGCCACTTCCTTTACCTCTTGCCAAAGAGTAGCAACCTCGGAGGATCTTTTCTCCTTGACTTCAGGGAGATCCTTCGTCGTTGCAGAAATCTTGGCTTAGGCCTCCTCATCGGCTTTCTTCAGTTATTCGTGAGCCTCATCATTGACCTTCTTTATTTGTCCTTCCAACTCGGTAATCATCTTCTCCTGAGCCTGCCTCGCAGCCTCGGCTGCCTTATGGCAGGCCGTCTGAATCTCGGTAGAGTGCTTCTCCTAGAGGACCTTCACGATCTATAGCCGGGCTCTCAAATTGGTGTTCACCGAGTAGAAGTAGGCCATGCAAAGGTAGTTCTACAAAAACAAGAAAAAGAGAAATATTTTCAAATGGAAACAAGGACAAGATAAAGCGGAAACACAAAGATCAATTGTGTCTCATGGGTCGCCTTCAAGGCCATCTTTTGAGTGAGGGCAGAGATCGTCCCCATGTCTGAGATATCCTCGACAGGGATGAACTCTCGGAAGGAGTACTCCACCACCTTCGAATTCTCCTTTACTCGGGGAAATGGAGGATCCTGGCCTCTCCAAAGTGTGGTCTCAGTCAAACATGTCCGACTTCTTCAAAGGGATAGGCTGCTCGAGCACGAAATCCACCACCTCCTTCCCCTTCCTTTTCTCTGGGGAAGAAGGGAGAATCTACTCCTTCCCCACCTCAGGTGACGCCGACCTCGACCTAGAGGTGGTCTGTGGTTTCTTTAATGAACCACCGAGAAGCTCCTCCATCTCCTCATTAAGGTCGTCAGAGATGAGGATGGTGATGTGTTCCTCAGAGGAATTCCTCATCAACTTCAAGCCTCCGGCAACGGACGAGGGCTTCTTCCTCTTGGACACTCCGGTAGGCACCAACTGCAACGAAGATAAGAATAAGTTTGACAAGTTAAATGACAAAGAAAAATGCATCGAGACGAGCAAGACTCACCGATTAAATGAGCTCGTCCACCTCAAGGTTGAGGTCATCCGCCATTCTCGCATGGACCTCGTCGCTAGAGGTCTTCCCCTTCATATCCTTCCCCTCAAAGGCCTTGTCGAGGTTGCTCATGGCTGGGTCTGCAAAATTGAAGTCGTTATAGAAGAACACATATGAAAGAAGTAAAAGCAAAGAAAAAGTTGCTAAGTAGGCTCCATATTTGAATGACCCCTATGAAGACAAGGAAATCCTCGTCCTTCGGCCATGTCTTTTTTGGCTGCCAATGTAGGGGCATCTTCACCATGGCCTTCGTCCCCAGTTACTTGCGGGCGATTGTTGACGCCAAAATAGTGTCCCGCAAATGACCCTATCATGATAAATAGTCTCTAGTACTATTCTCGAGAATTTCTAATACGCGAAATTATAGAAACCCGAAATAATCAAAGTCGACCAAAGTCAAAGGGCAAAATGATCATTTCACCTCACCCTTGAAGCTTCTAGACCTTTGCCTCAACCTCCCCAGCCAAGGAAAGCCAAAACATAACGAACGAGAGTAACAAAAGCCAATGATTATGAACATAATCGCTTCCCACCTAGAGAATATCAGTGGAATCGTTTGGCTCCCAGCGAATATCAACATATTCGCTGGGCCATGCAGCGAATTTCTCTCATAATCGCTGTCTGTTGAGCTTTCCTAACCATTTTCACCTAGGTGCATGGTTTAGCTTCGGGGAATACCATCATATACGTTAGAAACTGAACAAATAAAGGCATAATCACTTTGTGCCCCAGCGAATTGCTTCATATTCGCTGGGCCAATGTGCATTAAAATTTTCAATCCTATACAAATACATGCATTAACCTACGATTATAGAGCATAATCGAAACCTAAACCTCTGCTAAAATACTCCCAGCAACCAGAATACTCTTTCCCTCAAGCTTAGGCATTTTTGTGAACATTTTTTATCATTTTCCTAAGTCCAAAAATATAAAAAACCCCTTAAAACACACAATTTAACCACCAAATTTTGCATATAGGACATTTCGGAGTGCATCCCGACCAAAGGTAGACTTCTGAGAGTCCTTCCCCCCTACGGCACTCCTAAGGAGGGGAGTTGTGATTTTTCTATATTTTTATTTCTTTTATTTCTATTTATATCTATTTATGTCCCAAAGTTGGAGAAAATGATAATTCAATATTATCTTCTTTAATTTTAGACATATATTTTATTTTTACTCTTCTGTCAGCACATATGTTTCTCCTCATTTGTAGGTCATGAATTTGGGGGAATCATAGTTTCATGTTATTTTCCCTAAATAAAATGACTTTTAT
>ONZA01014873.1:60317-72474 GCA_900322205.1 Kewa caespitosa | reverse complement strand
AAAAAAAAAACACAAACTTCTTCTTGCAAACTCCTTGTTTGAGTGCTTCTAACAAAACCCTACTTAAGAGATTCGAGTAGCTAGACTTTTGAGATGCGAGTCTAATCCCTTCTTCTTGGTGAGAGGATGGGAACGAGTTCTTTGCGTCGGTTTGTGAGAGGCAAACGGAACTAAAGTTCATATCTCGACTGTTTTTCATTTATTTTTGCCACACAAATCAAAAAACCCAAAAAAAAACCCTTTGAGTGTGTGAGTGTTGGCAACGAATTGACATCAACTTGGCATCTGAGCTGGTCTTGGTAAATTCTTCAATTCCAAACGATCTAAACGCTTGCATATGAAGAATTTGTAGCTTCCATGGAATCTTATTGCCACAAGTTTACCAAGACGGTAGGAAAGTTCAACTGTGACGGTTGTTCCTGGAAATCATCAACATTGTTATTAAAGAAAGATCAAATTTTTTGAAAAATATAAACTTTTAGATTTCGAGATGAGAAAGATAATTCAGCCTCATATTATAAGAGATGCTTCATTATGGTGGGAAGAGTTAATGATCAAAGAAAGAAGAGAGTGGAAAGCAAGATTAGAATTTGGTTTCATATAAGGAACGAAATCAATAGGAAGTTTTTAGAACTCCATCTTCACTGCCATGTGATTGCATATCATGTGCACAAAGAGGAAGAAGGGAAAAAAACCAAGGACAAGATGACTTTGATCAAACATTGAATTATCTAGTCACTTAATTGCATGAAATACATCAATGGTTGAGTCAAAAATCAATTAGTGTCCTTAAGCAATAAATACCTCTTGTGTTTACCAAGACGTTGGAGGAATTCAACCCTGTTAGTTGGTCCATAAGTGAAAAAAATGCGTTAACTTCTCAAGAAAGGGGGTGAAAACAACCAATGATCTTGATAGTTTGAAAGGGGATAACTTTTCTCATGCTCCTACTACACCATCCATGATCGAAGAGGTAATTACCACTGAAACTCATGTTGATCTTTTAGAAGATTATAAGTTACCTTTTTGCACAACTTAATCTAAACTTGATGAGGAGATGTTTAAAGAAAAAAATGGAGAATCTCCCATTATTCTTAAGGAGGTGGAAACAGTAAATGCATAAAAGGATCAACTATCATTGCCACCACCCACAAAAGTGTCTGAAGTTGTACCTCAAGCTGATTTTGGGTTGTTAATAGTTGTGAAAGATATGTTCAACATGTCTTGTGCACGGCAAACTCATCGGGTATTTCCAAATGACAATCCTTGCACCCCAAGAAACTTTGTTCAGGAGATTCTGGGCGAAGAAGTTGTGAAGGGAAGAGATATCCCAAAATTGACCATGTTTCAAGTTCCTTCTATGTCCCTAAAGGAGATCCTTATAAGGATGTAAGAGTAGAGGCTTAAAGTGAGGGTGAAGAGGTAATCTACCTTAAATCAGGTAACGGCATGTCTCTGCTCAAGAAATAGTTCTATGATGAAAACACAAACTAGTTCGATTTCAAGAGTGTGAATTTGAGGGAAATTTTTTTTGAAGGGAGAAAGAATGACATGATTTGCATTAATGGCAACTTAATGTACGAATAAGGAACCACTCCCCAAAACAATGGCCAAAACACCATAGCACGTTTACTAGTTTACCCGATCGAATTTTGGAAAAATTACAATCTTATCCAATTAGGTTAATGTTGGAATATTCATTTATTTGACATCACTCGAAATTTAAATAACATGAATTACAGTCACAATCCCTTTTCATATTTAACGCTTTTTAATGATCGCTATTGTTTTAAGCTTATTTCTCTTTCGATTGACGAACAAATTATAACTACATTTTATAATAGAGTCATTTTATCGTTAGAATTCAAAAATAGTGATGATTTCAATCCTATCAGGCTTTCAAATAATTAGAAATGCGGTTGCAATTGCATTTCACATTTAATGTTTATAAACTATCGCTAGCATTTTAAGCCTATTTGTCATTCAGCTGACGAACCAACTTCAATTATTTATTAAAATCAGAAGATTATTTCATTTTACACCACAAATGTTTATCAACTGAATCATGCACGGTTTTCAAATAACGAGATGTGCGAATGCAATGGCTGTTCATATTTAACGCTTATTAATGATCGTTTGCGTTTTAATATTAATGATCGTTTGCGTTTTAAGCGTATTTCTCTTTCAATTGACAAACTCATTGCGACTATTAAGCGTATTTCTCTTTAAATTGTTAAATAATAAGAATTACTGTTGTAATAGATTTTCATATAAATAATACTCGACTATAAAATAACAAGAATTCAGGTTGAATTGTTGTTCATATAATGTGTTTTTTGACAATTGTAGCATATTAAGTGTATTTCTCTTTCCATTGACAAACCAATTGAAACAATTTTTTAAACATAGAATATTTTATGGTTAGACACAACCAATATTGATCATATAAATCACATTGGGCTTTAAATGAAAAGAATTGCAGTTGCAATTGCTTTCCATATTCATCGATTTTCAACAATCGATAGTGTTTTAAGCCAATTTCTCTTTCTGTTGAAAAACCAATTGAATTTCCTTTGTAATATTGAATCCGGTTCTAGTTAGTTATAAATAAAATATTTTATTTTAATCATACTTGGCTTTGAAATATTAAGAATTGCGGTTGTAATTTGTGTTTTGTTTAACGCTTTTTACCGATCGTTAGCGTTTTGAGTCTATTTCTCTTTCGATTGACGAATCAATTGCAGTTATTTTTAGAATTTAATCTTGTTTGAGTTAGAAACAATCATTTTTTATGATTAAATTCATACTAGACCTTTAATAAAATTTACTACGATCGCAATTGCCTTTCACGTTTAACGCTTCTTAACGATCGTTATTGTTTCAAGCGCATTTCTCTTCTGATTCACGAACAAATTATAGCTACTTTTTATAATAGTACTATGTTATGGTAATAATTCAAATATATTGATTATTTTAATCATACTAGGCTATAAAATAATAGGAATTTTTGTTGCAATTGCTTTTCACATTTAACATTATCGATCGTTAGCATTTTGAGCCTATTTGTCTTTCAGTTGACGAACCAAATGCAATTTGTTTTTGAAATCAAAACATTATTCATTACATACAACCAATATTTATCAATTTAATCACACACGAATTTTAAATAACGAGAATTGCGAATTCAATAGCTGTTCATGTTAAACGCTTGTTAACAATCATTTGCGTTTTAAGCCTATTTCTCTTTTAATTGACAAAGCCATTGAAACTATTAAGCATATTTCTCTTTACATTGTTCAATAATAAGAATTACAGTTGTAATATATTTTCATATAAATGATACTCCCCTTTAAAATAACAAGAATTAAGGTTGAATTGTTGTTCATATTATTTGCTTTTAGACGATTGTAGTGTATTAAGTGTATTTCTCTTTCAATTGACGAAACAATTGAAACAATTTTCTAAAACTGGAACATGTTCTTGATAGATACAACCAATATCGATCATTTAAATCACACTAGGGTTTAATTTATAAGAATTGCGGTTTCAATTGTTTCCCATATTTATCGCTTTTTAACGATCGATAATGTTTTAAGCCAATTTCTCTTTCACTTGAAAAACCAATTGAAATTCTTTTGTAATGTTGGATCTCATTCTAGTTATTTATAAAAACGTTTTATTATTTTAATCATACTTGGCTTTAAAATATTAAGAACTGCGGTTGTAATTTGTGTTCTCTTTGACGCTTTTTAACGATCGTTAGCGTTTAAAGTCTATTTCTCTTTGGATTGACAAATCAGTTGCAGTTATTTTCAGAATTGAATCTATTTTGGTTTAGAAACATGAAATTTTAATTATATANNNCATACTAGACTTTTAAATAAAATGAATTCGGTAGCAATTGCCTTTCACGTTTTATGCTTTTCAACGATCATTATTGTTTCAAGCGTACTTTTGTTCCAATTGACGAACAAATTATAGATACTTTTTATAATAGGACTATGTTATGGTAAGAATTCAAATATATTGATTATTTCAATCATACTAGGCTTTAAAACAATTAGAATTGCAAATGCAATTGCTTTTCACATTTAACGTTAATGGTTGTTAGCGTTTTAAGCCTATTTGTCTTTTAGTTGACGAGCCAAATGCAATTATTTTCTAAATAAAAATGTTATTGATTATAGACCACCAATATTCATCATTTTAATCACACACGGATTTCAAATAACGAGAATTGCGAATTCAATAGCTGTTCATATTTAGCACTTATTAACAATCGTTTGCGTATTAAGAATATTTCTCTTGGAATTCAATAACTCATTTAAAGTATTTTATAAGATGGAAACATGTTCAAGGAAGGTACCAAAAACAATGATCATTTCAATCATACTTGGCTTTACGATAAAAAGAATTTTTGTTACCAATTCTTTTCAAATTTAACGCTTCTTGATGATCGTTAGCGTCAAAAATGTATTTCACCTTCAATTGGCAAAGCAAATAAAAGTTCCAAAGCTAGGAGCCTCAAGGGGTTGTGTGCCGTTGTTGTTTACCATCTATGGCATGAACGGAATGCCAGGATTTAAAAGAACTGTAGTATGTCACCTGAGGAAGCCTTGAAGAGTACTGTGCAGGTGTGGTTCTATAGGACCTATAAGCAAAGCCAGATAGAAGCTTTCCTGGCTGCTTGTGGGAGGTGCGAGTTGATGATGTAATGAGCTCCTTAAGCTCTGTTGGGTTTTGTTTGCTATTGATTGCTGCTTGTTATATTGCTCTCTTTCTTGTCCATATTATTAGGGTTCCCTGAACCCTTCCTAGAAGGTGGCAGGTGACTCTATGATGGGGAGATTGGGTTGCTTCATCTTGCTTACTAGCAATTTTGGTTTCTTGTTGTTTGGTGTAAAACTGTGAGTTTATTCATCTCTTGCTTTTGGTAATAAAAGTATTTGGCTGTACCATAAATTTTGTTTATTTCAATCATACTCTACTTTAAAAAAAAAAAAAAAAAAAAGAATCACGGTCGCAATTGCCTTTCATGATTAGCACTTTTTAACGATCGTTATTGTTTTAAGCGTATTTCTTTCCAATTGATGAACAAAGTATAACTACTTTTCTGATAGGATCATGCTTTGGTTAGAATTCAAATATATTGATGATTTTCAACATACTAGTCTTACAAATAAATAGAACTGCGGTTGCAATTGCTTTTCACATTTAACGCTTTTTAACGATCTTTAGAGTTTGAAGCCTATTTGTCTTTTAGTTGACAAACCAACTGCGATATTTTCTTTTAAATAAAAACATTATTTGACTATATATCACCAATATTATTAAATTCAATCACACACGTCTTTAAAATAACGAGAATCGCAAATGCAAATGCTATTAATTTTTTACGCTTATTGATGATAGTTTGCATTTTTAGTGTATTTCTCTTTAAATTTACAAACCCATTGAAAACTAGTTAATAAAATGGGAACAAATTCAAGTTTGATACCAACAAAATTGATTATTTCAATCATACTTGGTTTTACGATAAAAAGAATTTCTTTTGCAATTGCTTTTCATAATTAACGTTTTTTTAAGATTGTTATCATCATAAGCGTATTTCTCTTTCAATTGGCAAATAAATTGAAACTATATTCTCAAATTAAATCAAGTTCTTATTAGTTATAACCAATTTTAATGATTTAAAAAATAATTGGCTTTCAAGTAAGAAGAATTCGGGTTGCAATTGCGGTTCATATTTAACGCTTTTTAACGATCAATAGTGTTTTAAAACCTATTTCTCTTTCAATTGAAAATCCAACTGAAACTTTTTTGGAAAGTTTGATCTCGTTCTGGTTAGTTACCAACAAAATTGATTATTTTAATCATACTAGGCTCTCAAATATTAAAAACCACAGTTGTTTTTGGTGTTCATATTTGACGCTTTTAAACGATCGTTAGAGTTTAAACCATATTTCTCTCACTTGTTAAACCAATTGAAACTATTCCTCAAAATAGCATTATGTTCTGTATATGTATAAACAATTACGGTTATTTGAATCATCTTAGGATTTTAAACAATTATACTTAATGTTGCAATCGCTTTACATATTTATCACTTTTTAACGATCGTTAGCGTTTTAAGCCTATTTATCTTTCAATTGAAAAACCAAGTAAGACAATTTCAAAAGTTAGATCTCGTTCTGATTTTTTATAAAAAAAAAAAAAACTTATTAATTTTAATCACACTTGGCTTGAAAATATAAAGAATTGCGGTTGTAATTTGTTTTCATATTTAACGCTTTGTAATGATCGTTAGCGTTTTAAGCCTATTTCTCTTTCAATTTCTCTTAGTTTCAGAACTGCATCATATTTCGGTTGGATACCATTGATTTTGATGATTTCAACTATACTATACTTTTAAAAAAGTTAATTACAGTCAAAATTGCCTTTCATGTAACGGTCTGTATTTTTTAAAGCGTTAATTTCTTTCAATTGATGAACCAATTATAACTAATCTTTAAAATAAGATCATTTATGGTTAGAATTCAAATATATTTATGATTTCAGTTAAACTAGGCTTTCAAAATATTAGAACTGCGGTTGCAATTGCTTTTCACATTTAATGCTTTTTAGCGAGAGTTAGTGTTTTAAGCCTATTTGTCAACAAACACTTATGAAATTAATCGCACACGTCTTTTAATTAACAAGAATTGCGAATTCAATGGCAGTTCATATTTAACGCTCATTAACGATCGTTTGCGTTTTAAGCGCATTTCTCTTGAAATTGACTAATCCATTGAAAATATTTTATGCAAATGCATTGTGTTCATGTTAGATAACACCAATTTTGATGATTCAATCATAATTAAATTGCTTTCAACTAAGAAGAATTGCGGTTGCAATTGCTTTACATGTTTAACCCTATTTAAGGATCCATAGTGTTTTACGCCGATTTCTATTTCAATTGAAAAAAAATCTAACTTTTTTTGTAAAATGGGATCTTTTTTGGTTAGTTATCAACATAATTTATTGTTTTAATCATATTCGGCTTTCAAATGTTAAAAATCACATTTTTAATTGGTTTTCATATTTGATGCAATTTAACGATCGTAAGCGTTTTAAGCATAACTCTCTTTCAATTAATGAACCAATTGAAACTATAATATAAAGATACATCATGCTCTAGATAGAAATAAAACAATTACAGTTATTTAAATCATTCTAGGCTTTCAAGCAGTAATACTTGCGACAATAATTGATGTTCATATTTAACGCTATGAAATAATCTTCAGCATTTTAAGCCTATTTCTCTTTCAATTGACCAACCAATAGAATCTATTTTGAAATATGGAACATGTTTTGGACAAATACCAAAAGTATTGATCATTTCAATCAAACTCCATTTTCAAATAATAAGATTTATAGTTGCAATTGCTTTTCATAGTTAACGTTGTTTAACGAACTTCATCGCTTTAAGCCTATGTGTTTTTTAGTTGACGAACCAATTAAACTTACATTTTTTAAATGGTACAGTTTTTGATTTGATATCAACAATATTGATCATATAAATCATACTCGGCTTTAAAATAAAAGAATTTCAGGTTAACATTATTGTTCATACTTACTGCTTTCACTACTACACAACTTGTTTAATATGTCATTTTTTAATAGGTCGCTTGCCCAATCATGCGACGTTATAGTATACACGGTGGCCAAATAGTCAATAAATCATGTTTTCAGCTTTATTACGTCATCTTCTCACCAAATCGACGTTATATATGCAATTTAAAAAAAACGCGGAGCTATTTGGTACTTACATTTGATTTCTACCCCACGTAATAAATTTGCGAAAAAAAATAAGACTATGAATTAATTTGCAACGCAATAATAGATGTGAACCCAAAAACAACCCCGCAAGAAATCAAATCACTTACATACGATGCCCCCCACCCCTCACGTTCCCCATACACTCAACCACCAATACCCTTGGTTTGGCTCAACTCGCATAGCCTAAACCCCTTGATCTGAAACCCCACTTCGATATTCTTGCATCCTCCATCACCGTTGACATTGGTGTTTTACGTTGTTGAGGTGGGGCTCCCCGAAGCATGTTTCTTCCTCTCATTTCAGTTTCTTTTCTTTTTTGTTGTTTATTTGAGTTTACTTGCCAACTGGGTATTGTACAATTTGGCTAAATGCTCTATGTTTTTCTCCAATTTTTCCATGACATATTTCTAATATATGATTTTGATGTGACTGAGAAACTAAATAGTCATTGAATTAGCCTAAGATTTGGATTGGGCATCTCTGTATTTGGATTTTTATTAAAAATTGAGCATTTATGTTTCATGGGTGTTGGCTAATATCATGGAAAAAGGTCAAAGTTTTGATCTTTTAGTAGGATTGATAGTAAAGAAAGGACCTTTACTAAATGCCCTTTTGCATTTTTATTTTGGGCAATTTGTTTTAAGTTACCTGTAGCTACCTATTGCATGCTAATTACTGTTACAATGTTTGAGTATTCGACTTTGGGTGGACTCTGGCGAGCGATCTCCATGAGCACACAGCGATCTTTGGCGAGATCAATTTCCCTGTCTTTGTGGTAAAACTAAGACCTTACTGTCTTCAGGTACTAATTTTTCATATTGTATATGATTCTCTGACTTTGAAATTTTTAGAAGCATCATCATCTGTTCAATATAGTGGTATGTATTTACCCATCAATGTTTGTATTCCTTTTGTGGTACTTTGGTTTGTGGTTGGCGACTTGGTGACATGAACTCCTACCGTCCTTATGTGAATAAAAGCTTTCTTTTCTAATTTGTGTTTTCTGGGTCCATGATCATTATATGTTTATTTCTGGTTTCTGCATGTTTGCGTGGCTGCTAGATTGCATCCATGATCATCATTATTTGTGTCAATTATCTTTAAGCTTTACTATAGTAGCTTGGAGATAAATCATTTTTGCTAAAACAATATAAAATCGTTCAAAAACATTAACACCAGCGAAAAAATGATTTCAACTTTGTTGTGTTTCCTTGAGGTGGTTGTGTATGTACCCTTGCCTGTAAGTCGGTGACCATAGGTGAGAGTCTGTTATTGTGACTCCATAGAGCTGCTTATAAGCACCCGCTAATTTCATTCATGCTGTTTGAAAAATTTATTAAGCTATAAGCTTATGTAATAGGCTTGCTGGTCATGTTTTGCTTATGTACAGAAGATGATATGCGTTTTAATTGTGGCACAATGTATTGTTTCAGGGAGATAAGATACTTTCTCAAGGTTTTACGGAGTTGAGGTCAGGTTTCGTCACGTGTGTAGGTTTTGGGTGCACTCCGGTGAGCACAGTTCGCACGATCTCCGGCGAGCACAGTTTCCCTATCGTGGTAAGGTAAATCTCACACCTTACTTACTCTTTTTAAATGTTGATTTTTCAGATTGTGTATGATCCTCTACCTTTGCATTAACAATTTTACACAATGATTTGACTTTATGTTTGATGAGTTTGCATTGTAAACTAAATTGATAATTTTGCTTTGAAATTGTGTGTAATGATCCTAAATTTGAAGATGATCCATTTTTTTGTGAATATTGATGATATGGGTAGTTAGGATTCTGTGGAAGATATAGATATATCCATCATTGGACTTGGTAATTTAAGTTTTAGTCAAGATTATGTTGGGTTTGAGTAAAGTAAGAGGTCGTGTTGGGTATGTTTGGACCTAAGCTTAGTGTTTTAATGGGATAGTTTTCATGTGTTTTAACAAATTAGGTTGTTGATAAGAAGTTGTCACGAATCGAGTGTATTAGCTGTACTCATGTGTTATTATCCACCAAGTTATGTTTTACACACACACGCACACATGCACTTAATAGAATCCTCGTCCCCACTGGTGCACACTACCCCTTTCCCTTGCACAAACGCACCCTTCATGCACAGAACCACCCCGCTAAAACATGTGCGCACATGCACCTCACAGAATCCTCACCCCCACTGCTGCACACTACCTCCTGCCCTGCACACTACCTCCTTCCCATGTAGAAAAACACCCTTCGTGCACTGAATGATCCCCACTGCAACCCCACTGCACTGCATTGCACTGCACTGCAATGCAACCCCAATGCAATGCACTGCCACCCAACTACACTGCACTACAACCCCACTGCACTACACTAAATCCCCTCTTCGTTGCACTTTCTGCACTGCATTGTACTGCACTACAATTCACACTTCCCCTGAACCACCCACATACACTACACTTGACAAATCGATCCACATCGAGTGATGCAGCACACAACCACCCCTGCTGTCACCTAAACTGCACCATGCACCACATGGAACGTGGTTGTCATTTAGAACCCAAACAAGTGTTAACTTGTGTTAATGATGTTGATTTGTGAGAATGAACCCCCTTCATTTTCTTTTATAAAATTTTTTTTTGGGCCTGAATTTAAAAAGATGGTGCGGAGGCAAATATGAACCACACGTTTTCCATTCCTTAATCTCAGTGCAAAAGGCAATGCTGTTGGTTTTTGAGAATGAGTTAGTTTAAGTATTTTTGGAAAACATGTCAAATGCAACACCATCTGAACTAGTTTTCCAAATCTCGTACATATCTTATATTCATGTACATATCTTAAAATCACAGAACTATAGATATAATTTGTAAGATGAAAAAGTGTTGCATTTTAAGGTTTAATGGTGGTGTTGCAGTTTTACTACTAATTATAGACCGAAGTTGGATATTTGCCAATTGTAAGACACAAGAGTATACTGATGGCACTAATGCATTTATTGACTATGCTATCCAGAATTATGGTGGAGATAAAAATGCATCAATTTACTGCCCTTGCAATGGTTGTACTAATCTCTCAACGTTTCATCCAAATGATGTAAAAGACCATTTATATGATTCTTGATTTTGGCTTGCGTATACCTTCTGGAAATGGCAATGTGAGACTCTAGTTCCTATGGCTTACGTTCCAGAGAAAAGGTTTTAAGAAGTTATTAAGAAATGAAACAATCATGATGATGGTTTTGGGGATTGATTAGATGAAATGATACATGATGTCCAGGATGAGCTAACTCATAAGCTAGAAGTCCTTGAGAAGTTGTTAACTATTAATGAAAAACCTTTCTACCCCGGGTGTATTAAGCATACTTGATTGTCAATTGTCTTGAAATTGTTCAAATTAAAATCGGCATATGGGTGGAGTGACAAGTGGTTCACGGACTTGTTCGAACTCCTCAAAGATATTCTCCTTGAAAGAAATGAGCTACCAATTTGTACATATGAAGCCAAACAAATCTCGTGTCCCATGGGTATGGAGTATCCGAAAATACATGCTTGCCCTAATGATTGTGTACTTTTTAGAGGCAAGTATGAAGCGGAGAACAAGTGTCCAAAATGTAAGGCTTTTAGATACAAACCAAAACCGGGTTGTGAAGTTGATGATGTTGGAGATGATGGTCCTAATTCCAAATCTTGGGTTCGACCAGCCAAGGTGCTATGGTATTTGCCTCCAATACCAAGGTTGAAGCAATTGTTCGGGAATCTAGCAGATGCCAAGTACTTAACATGGCTTGCAGATAGCAATGTTCGCGATGACGAAAAGCTTCAACATCCTGCTGATTCTCCTCAATGGAAGAGAATCAATGAATTTTATCCTAAACTCGACATCCTAGAAATCTCAGATTTGGGTTTTGTACGGACGAAGTTAACACCCATGGTAATCTTAGCAGCAAACATAGCTCATGGTCGTTTATGATGGTTATTTATAACTTGCCCCCATGATTATGCATGAAACAGAATTATATTATGCTGTGCTTGTTGATTTATGTCCCAAATTAGCCGGGTAATGACATTGATGTTTATCTAGCACCTCTTATTGATGATTTGAAGTTGTGGAATGGTGTACCCGTGTTTGATGCATATTGTCACGAGTCGTTCATTTTGCGTGTCATGACTTTTTGAACAATAAATGATTTTCCGGCTTGCGGAAATCTCTCCGGTCATAGTGTTAAAGGACATAAAGCATGTTCTATTTGTGAAGAGAACACGAGTTCTCGTCAACTTGTGCACGGAGGTAAAGACAGTGTATCTTAGTCATCGGGGAATGCTTCGACGCTCACATCCGTGTTGATAGCTTAAGAAGGCATTTATTG
>ONZA01014872.1:44529-55079 GCA_900322205.1 Kewa caespitosa | reverse complement strand
TATATATATATATATATATATATATATATATATATATATATATATGTATGTATGTATGTATGTATGTATGTATGTATGTGTGCATAAACCCTTGTAGCAATTTTGAAATAAAACCTTTATTATCGACAACACTTTTTCTTACAAGAAAGGAAAAAGTAATAAAGGACCCTCGCGGAATCAACGCCTACAAGGAACACGCTAGTCCTTATTCCCTCTTGTGCTACAAGGAGGTGCAGAACCGGCACGTCTCTTGCTGGAAGGTCCAGCTCTCCGCCGGTCTGCCAGTATCTCTAGGATCTAAGCCAGCTGAACTAATCGTTGACTGCTACGGACAAAGACTAAACAAACGATGGGATCACCAACAGACACAAGCTCCCTTGCTTGCCCCGTGCCTGAGGCTGCCGGCAAGAACCACTTGCCTGACCCTCGGCCTTATGCACTGAACGGCTCAAAGCCTATGTGAGGACTTAGCCCTTCGATGTCTGCATCCACTAAGGCCGGATGAACCCCTACGAGGGCAAATCGGTCAAGTCAGCGATAGAAATATAATGCTTGACAAACCAAAGAAAACAAAAGAATAAAGAGAGAGAAGCATAAAGATCTACTTCTCTCACATGAGTACGATAGGAGAAGCCCATGCAATGAAGCCGCATGTGCTTCTTCATAGGGGAGACAACCTTTAAGGTCGCCTTTGTTTCCTCTAATTTCATCTTCAAGGTTGAACGAAAAGAAAAAAAAGGTCAGCAAAAGAAAAAAATGCATTTACTAAGATTAGAAACGAAAGGTGATAGAAAGTGACAAGCATGCCCCACGGCTCCCCTCTGGCAGCAGGAGATACTCGCACTCATCATCCCGCACCTCCAGGACCTCGACCGTGACCCAAGACCCAGACTCGTCCATGTGGCTGATCGATAAGGTCAGCACTAGAATGTGCATGACGCCCTATAAATAAAAAAGAAAATCCATAAGAGTTCATGAAAGTGAAATAAAAATCAAGAACGCCAAGCAAAAGCTTACCTCAGTAAAAAGAAGAGTGGTAGGAAACAAGAAATCTCTACAAAACGCCTGGTAAGAAAGAGATGGGTCGTCATCTCCCAGCTACACCATAAAGTGGGAGAACGTAGTACCCTGCAAATCTCCTCTGAATTCTTCTGTATCAAAGCAATCAACCCAGAACATGGAGTTCGAAGGATCCGAAGGGACCTCAAACCTCCCAACGGTCTTCTTGGTCACCCGCTCACAAAGGAACCACACGTGACCAAACGAACCCTCGAACAAGATCCACTTCCTGTTGTACTCCATGGCAGCATGACGTACACCAGCCGGGACATGACTCACATTCCCCCACAGAGTGAAGGATACCTAAAAACAGATCAAAAGAGAAAGTGTTAGACATACACAAGTGCATGATACACGAAACAAAACAAATACATGCATCCCATGTGTACCTGAAGTGCAACGCACTCATTTAGCATGCGCCGCTGCTTTAGGAGAGGAAGCTCTCCAGTAGGTCCACGGTAGGGATGACGGCTAGCAAGCCAAGATCGGGAAAGCCTGCGGCTCCTCACACCGTGGCCCGAAAAAAGGAAAGTTCACGTAGAACCAGATCTGCGAAAGAAATAGTTAGCAACCAAAAGAAAAAGTAAATATAAGGCAAAAGAAGACTTAAAAGGGGCATTTCCTCGAGCACCTTCCAGAAACCACCAAGGAGAATGTCCTTGTGCTTCACTTTACGGCACCCCTACCTCAATTACTTCACAATGGTCTCGTAAGCACAAGAGCCCCAGTTGTAGTCACAAATCCTCTGGATTTTCTCTAGAGCCGGAAGGTAGAAGAAGTAGATACGGCTAACCTTGTCCGCGAAAAAGGTACAAGCCATGAGATAGGCGAGGAAGATCCATACCACCTGATGCAAAGTCAACTTCGCAAGATGGTCTGTGAGAGCAATCTTGCAGATGGAGTAGGGGATCTCCCCTTCATTCGAAGTCGAAAGTGAAGGGGCCGCGACCTTCTCGCTGGAAATGAGTTGGCAGATGTTTAAAGGCGGAGCCCCCATGGAAATTTTTGCGTGTTTTGGGGGTTAAATTTCATGTTTTGTGTTATGTGCTAAATGGCACAAATGGGGTGTTTTGGAGTCGCCACTTTGTTTTAAGGAAAACAAAGAATCCATTTATGACTCCTCGATCTTATGACCAAAGCCAAAGTTCGGGGGCGATGGTACGAATTAGATGTGGAATGCATCCAATTGCCCTTTTTTACAACGACCACTACTTGGGAATTAGGAAGTCTACGCAAATTTATTTAGTTCCATTCAAAGCATTTTTAACCTAAATGTTGATCTAAGTCATTTATCATTCATCTTTCTTTAGGTTATGATTTTTTAAACATGCATCCATATTAAACCACAATGAAAATATGCAAGAATCATGTCCATGGGAGGGGTGTTACCCAATGGGCAACCAAGGTCAAATAAAAGAATAAATAAACTAAATAAAAATATAAGTCATCAATCCTAAAAAAGAAATTTTGAAAATATTAATTTTAAGGGTTTGTTGACTTCCAAACAAACTATAACAAAATAAAGGAAAATGCAAAAAAAGAAAATATGAAGGAAAATGTCAGAAATAAAAAGGAAGAAAAAGAAAAAGAAAAAGCCGGAAGAAAGGAAAAAAAGACACGACCAACCTAAATACACAAGAAGAACATATCCTCTCTTGTTTCAGGCTCCCTTTCACACAAAGGACATTCAGCCATATCACAGACCTGAATCCTGATCAGCTTATCCCGGGTTTGCAGCTTGTTCTGAGCTTGCATCCAACAAATGAAGCTATGCTCTCCACACCCATGTATCGCAATGCTCTCTTGGACTATCTTGATGAATCCACTTGTATCCCTGAGCTATTGTGTAATGCTTGCCAACAAAACTGGACCAAAGATTTTGCTCATAGGCTACTTGAAATCTAGGCATCAATTCACAAAGTTTCCTCGAAGCCCAACTAGCCCTTTGAGGTGGCCAATGAGACCACAAAGCGTCACATTTTAAGTAATCATGACTTACCCACTTCACCCACAGGATGTCCTCCTTTGCAGCAATGTGCCAAATGTACTTGCCCATAGCTGCTAGATTCCAAGAGAAACAATCCGTGAACCCCAAGCCGCCCTGATTCTTTGGTCTACAAATGCTATGCAAGGAAATAGGAGGGGGCCTAGAGTAGACCGAGCTACCTTCCCATGAAAAGGTTCTACACAAGGCATTAACCTTCTCCAACACACATTTGGGAAGGACAAAGACAGAGGCCCAGTAAATATGGATGCTCATAACAACTACATTGACTACCTGAGCCGTTCCAGCATAAGAAAGAGATAGACCTCCAATGCCTGATCTTAGCCACAATTTTATGAGCTAATATATCAAGTCAGCTGTTTGATTCTGGACCCAGAAATAGGGACCCCAAGGTACCTAAAAGGAAGATCCCCAAGTTTGAACCCAGAAGCATTCAAAATTCTGTCAATAACATCTCCCTTAATAATACAGCAATACAAGGCAGACTTCTCCACATTGGCCTCCAACCCAGAAGCAGAGGAGAAGGTGGCAAAGCCTCTCGACATGAGCATGACTGATAGTCCCCTCCATAGAACATAAGCAAGTCATCAGCAAAGCATAGGTGATTAAGTTGAGATATTTACACTGAGGATGGAAATCGAACTCCTTTTGTATACTCACCACTTTTAGGATCCTAGACAGGTACTCCATGCATATCACAAACAACGGAGGAGACAGGGGATCTCCTTGTCTTAAGCCTCTTTTCCACATGAAAAAACCATGCAGTGAGCCATTGATGCCCAGTGAATAGGCAGGGGTATAAACACAGGTCATAATCAGGTCAAATATATGACTAGAAAAGTTGAGGTGATGTAGCATTTCTTGGAGAAACTTGCAAAGGTCAATTTTTAAAGTGCATCTTGGAGAAGTGGCTCTCTTGGTATAGTGCTTAACTATATCTTGAAAAACCATGACATTCTGCACTATTGATCTCCCCTCCACAAAGGCACTCTGAGACTCACTAATGAGCACAAGGAGGACTTCTTCAGCCTATTGCACATCACTTTGGAAGTACACTTATAGAGCACATTACAACAGGCTATAGGTCTGTAATCTGTCATAGCATTTGAATTGTTGTGTTTAGGGATAAGAGTTAGGGTGGTGGTATTGATTTGCTTCAAGAGTTTACTAGAAGTAAAGAAGTCTTTCACTGCTGCAGACACATCGTCCCCAAAAATGCTCCAAGCATCCTTAAAGAACTGGCTGCTGTATCCATCAGGGCCTTGGCCTTGTCCCTTGGGATAGCAAAGATAGCTTGTCTGATTTCCTCTTTTGTGACATTACTGCATAAAAACCCCTGCTGCTTCTCATTTAAAACAAGACCATTCTTCACAATTTCTGCCTTTACAGATACCCTATTGTCCCTACTTTTGCCTAGGAGCCCTTTGTAGAACTGCCCAAAAGCTTCAGCCACCTTATCAGACTCTTGAACCATGGTTCCATGAACATCTTGAACCTTGTAAATACTATTCAACCGCCTCCTCCTGCTAATGTATCTATGAAAGTAGGTTGTATTCATATCCCCTGCCTCAAGCCAGTTTATCTTACTTTTTTGCTTCAGGCAAGCAAAGTAAGCTTCCCTAAGCACCACATATTCCTCAGCTCTCTCCCTCTCAGCTAAAATGAGCTCTGTAATACTTGGGTTCTTTTGCAAGGCCATTTGGAGTTCCTCCAGCTTAATATTTATCCTTTTGAACATCATCGGCGCAGCAAGGATTAAATCTCTTGAAAACCTGCTTAAGAGATTGAAGCTTTTGAACTACTTTTAACATAGGAACACTCTGCACCACATGAGACCTCCAACCTGTAGCTACTTCTTCCAGAAAACTAGGCCAGGCCCCCCACATATTGAAGTACTTAAAAGGCTTCCAACACCTTCCCCCTATTGAAAGAAAGCAATAAGGGTAGGACTGTGATCAAAGAGCCCTTCAGGCATAAAATTAGCCAATGTGTGTGGCGTAGCAGAAAACCACTCATCATTGGTCACTACCCTATCAATCATACTGTAAACTTTCTTCTCTACTTCTTGCTTGTGATTCCAGGTATAGAAAGCCCCCATGCTCTTCACATCAGTGTGTGAACCCACCTGCATGCACAACCTGAACTTGGTAACCTCTTAAAGAGACACAGAAGCACCAACCCTCTCATTCAATTCCAGGACATTGTTAAAATCTCCACAAACTAGCTAGGGACCGGAAACACTTGCATGATTTCTTCTCAGCTCCTCCCATAAACCCTCTCTCCCAGAGTCCTCATTAAAACCAAAAACAAAAGAGCACCAGAACCCCATGCATATCACCTTATGCAAAACTTGACAATGAATAATTTGAGCATGCACTGAAACAACATCAACTTGGAACCCATTGGGCTTCCACGTAACCCAAATCCTACCATTAGGATGACAAGAATTATTAGTGACAATACTCCACTCGCTACAAAAATGAAGTTGACTTTCCTTATACATAGAAGCCTTACCTTTAGTCTCATACAAACCCACAAAGCCTACTGAATTGCTAGCAAGGAACTTACTAATTTCCTACTGCTTATTCCAGCTGCAGATTCTATTCATGTGGGGGTGGGGGGGACAACTTGCACAGCCTGTTTGCTGGACTCCCCCGACTCAAACACCACACCTCCTGTGTCGACATGGAACACCACACCCTCTGTATCCATGGTCTGCTCTATGTCCCCATTCGCATCTTTAACCTAGAGCTCACCAGTAGGCAGAGGAGCAAATAAATTATGAGTGTTCACATACCTGCTCTCTTGGACGTTCCCCTTGCCCCTCCTATCAACCCTTTGAAACCCTTCGTCATCCACAGAAGGCCCAGGTTTCTTCTTTGGCACCCATTGCTGGGTAGTTTTACTCTTGCATTTACTATTATCATGCCCATAGCTTTTACAAGTAGAGCATAAAATAGGCTTCCATTCATACACAACCTGCTGTGAAACACATATCTCAACCTCATTCTCAAACCAAATCTCATCAGGAAAAGCGTGATCTAAACTTAATTAAACCATCATTCTTCCATAAGTAAGCTTTTCTTTGGCCTGAGTAGCCTTATCAAGCTTAAGAGCCCTACTAGATCCCCAAGCCTTAATAACACATGTTTTCCCCAATATTTTCAGTCCAAGCCTGGTAACTGTATCCAAACAGGGACTGTCTTGACGTCCTCCTTCCTAAAATCCATATCAGATTCCCAAGGCTTAAAGATGAGGGGCTTCTTATCAAAGTGTTGAAACCCTGCTTCCATAGCACCATTCCTGCCTTACAATGTAGCAAACCTAAGTAGCAAAATCCCTTTAGGCATAAGAGATACCTTATCCACCCCATGCTTCCCCCAGATTCTTCTGAAGTAGCCATCCATGACCCCATGAGGAGGGTTGGGTCCTAGCATATAGCATACTAGGCCAGTGTTCCAGTATTCAACCTCTTCTTGTATGTCATCTAGGGTTATCTTCACCAGGGGTGGACAACCAGTAGGCATAGCACCCCCCTCACAACCTGTGGCAGAACGCACCCCCCTTCCCCTAAAGGTGTTAACTTGTCAATAGCAGTTCCTGAGTTAACCACATTAAGCCAAGTATTAAGGTTTTTTTTTGGCAGCTGATTGCTGTTGTAAATAAGGGACAAACTCTTCCTCAGATAGGATTACCTCATTCAACCTTTCAGGCGTTGCCATTGTGGAAGCTCCGGAGTTCAAATCGAATGGAACAGTTCCCACCATCATAGTTGCAGGTGCAGCAGTAACCCCTGCAACTTTTGGATCCTTAGTTTGAGAGCTAGCTTGAGATTTGCCAGATTTATTCTTGTTTGATGATTAGTTTGAGAGCTAGCTTGAGATTTGCCAGATTTATTCTTGTTTGATGAACGTGATCCACACTGGTTCCTTCTAGGGCACCCCCTTCTTCTCCCTGCCATGGTGGCTGTTGGAGTAGAAAACAAGGAAAAGTTAGAGAAAGGAGAGAGTTTCTCTCTTTAGGGTTTTCAATTATTTCCTTTAATTTCTTTACATATTTAACGCTTTATAACGATCGTTAGCGTTTGAAGCCTATTTCTATTTCAATAAACAAAGAAAATTAAACTATTTTTGAAATTTGAACATGTATTGATTAAACATAAAATAATTTGACATCTTAATTGAACTCTGCTTTAAAATAATATAAATTGCTGATGCAATTACTTTTCATATATTACACTATGTAACGATTCTTTTTGTTTTTAGCCTATTTATTTTTCAATTGACGAACCAATCAATTTTTTTTCTTTGATATTTTAGATCTACAATTTTTATATGAAATATAATGATCATATTATGCATACTCAACTTCATAATAACAAGAGTTACAGTTGCAATTACTGTTCACATTTACAGCTTTTTATTGATTGTCATATGTTTAAGCGTATTTCTCTTTCAATTGTTAAACCAATTTTGAATATTTATAAAAACTTGATCAGGTTATGCTTAGATACCAGCAATATGATCATATCAAGTATACTCGGATTTGATATAAAAATATTTACGGTTGCAATTGCTTTGCAAAGTTAACGCTTTTCAACAATCGTTAACAATTCAAGCCTATTTCTCTTTTAATTGATGACCCAATTGATATTTTCTTTCTAAATTTGATCATGTTTTGTGTAAATGTAACTAATTTTGATGATTTCAATCATACATGGCAAGTAAATAATATGAATTATGGTTGCTATTGCTTTTCATAATTAACGCTTTTTAAAGATCTTGTTAGCATTTTAAGCTTATTTTCTTTCAATTGACTAACCAATAGAGTTATTTTTTCGATTTCGACTAAGTTCTATTTTTACACCATCAATATTCATGATTTCAGTCATGAAAGGGTTTGAAATATTTAGAATTGCAGTTGCCATTGTTGTTCATATTTAACGTTATGAAACAATCATTGGCGTTTTAAGCCTATTTTTCATTCTATTTCGAAGCAATTATAGAAAATTTAAAAATCCAAAAATTTTTTCATTAGATGCCAAAAATATTGATGATCTCAATCGTACCTGGCTTTCAAGCTAAATAGAAAATTGCGATTGTAACTTAATTTTTAACGCTATTTTACGATCGTTAGCGTTTTAAGCATTTTTTAATTTAAATTCACGAACCAAGACAATTTTTAAAATTGGATCATGTTCTGGTTAATATCAAAAATGTTGATGAATTTAATCATACTAGGGTTTAAAATAATAAGAGTTGCGGTTGTAACCTATTCAATTAATAAAATTTAATGATCAATAGCGTATTAAGCGTATTTCTCTTTCAATTGATGAACCAGTTGAAACAAAAACTTCATAATGTTCTAGTTAGATACCGACAATCTGTAAGTATAAATTATACTAGGATTTCAAACAACTATAATTTCTTTTGCAAGTGACGTCATATTTCATGCTATTAAACGATCATTATTGTTTTAATCCTATTTCTCATTGAATAGATGAACCAATTGAAACAAAATTTTAAATATGAACGTTAGTATACTACCAAATTATTTATCATTTCCCTTGTACTTGGCCTTCATGAAATAAGTATAGTGGTTGCAGTTACTTTTCATAGTTAACGTTGTGTAATGATTGTTATCGTTTTACGCCTTTATCTTTTTGCATTGTCGACCCATTTAAAGAGCTTTTTTTTTTTGTGAAATTTGAACCATTATTGATTGTCTAAACCATACTTGACTTTAAATAGCATGTTATTTCACATAGGATCAAGCCACTCCAACCGATAGACATGTCGGTTATAACTCGCCAATACTGACTTGCGCACGTCCTATCCCGAAAATGCTCCGAAACAGATTACGATTCAAGTTCACGCATTTGAAGCATGTAAAACAACACAAACCAAAAATTTATTGTAGTTTAGAACTCCAAAGTTAAACTTAAAAAAAAACCTGAAAATTAATTTAAGTTACAAAATCATAATTGAAATAATTGTGGAAAAAGTTTTTACCTTTAGTAATCAAGGCATTGTGGTCATGGGTTCAAGGTGACGATGGTAATAGGGCTCGCTTACCTCACAGAAGAGGAAGGTGATGGTGGTGTATGACCTTGCTGGCGTGGCACACAAGAGAGAGAGGTACGATTTGGTGATGGTGATGGTGAGCACTGAGAAGAGAGGGAGGGAGAGGCAGCGCACTGTTTGTGATGTGGTGTGGCGGTGGTGATGTCGGGTGATGGAGATAGCGAGAGGAAGAAGGGATTTTGAGAGAGTGGGTTGTGATGTGGTGGGTCGCAAATTTTGATAGTGATGATGAAGGGTTTATGATGTGGTTTAATGGGTTTTATATACAAGGAACCCTTGTTGTGAAGGAGAGGAGAGGTAGATTATTTTTGTTGGTTTCCAATCTATCTCTTTTTTCTTTTTTAATTGAGAAGATAAATATAAACTATAAACATGTGGAACAAATAAGATATCTAATTACAAAGTGTAGTAAATGCAATACTCAGCATTAAAGTAGTGAAGGACTTATTTTAGCTAAAATAAAAATCACGATTCATTTGACACAATATATTTAATACGAAATATTTTTTGAAGGTCGTTTATAAATTATAAATAATATGGAGTATTAGAATAATTGACATGATATGATATGAAATGATTCGGTCTGAGACTCGTAAGTGATTCGTTCTTAGTTTNNGGTATGTGGATTATTCGTTATTAGTTATTTACCCAAAAGTGATGAAAAGTTTTGTGTTTTTGATATTGTGATATGGATGTAATTTGTCCCAGAGTGGACTGTGCTATTATGGACTATGAGTTTCGTGTGATATGTATGATATTGAGATTGAATTATTTTGTTGGTGGTTGTACGTCTATGTTCACTACACACATGACTAAGGCTGAGAGCTAGTGATAGCGAGCAACAGGCACTTCGATTCGGTATTGAGTTGAGAGTTGTTAGTACATTTAGCTTAGTGAGACAACAATTATTGTTTTCGAGGATCATGTGAAGGACTAACGACAACATTGTAGTTATAATTGAGTATAGATATATGATTTGATTGTTGTCTTTTTTTTATAGTATTACATTTATCATGCATTATGTGTTTTGGATGATTGTAGGGGCCACGTCCCTCCAGCTCCCCGGTGGGGGGAAGAGGTGGAAGTTGAAATAGGTGCGCGTACACCCCATGACAATGGGGTGCATGTATGGGGTATAATTGTCATTTTTTATAATGTGTGAAATGGCACACATAGGATGTTTAGAGTGGCCACCTTATTTTAGGAAAATAAGAAAACCATATTTTTACTCCTTTAGTCTTTTAACCAAAGTCTAGATTTGGGACTGAAGGTACAAATTAGATTGGATGCATCCAATTTGCCCGTTCTTACGAACGGCCACTACTTGCGAATTAGAGCTTTGTAATTCGATTTCATTCCATAAGTTATTTAATCCTAAATGTTTTCTAAGTTATATCATCATA
>ONZA01014871.1:54132-67264 GCA_900322205.1 Kewa caespitosa | reverse complement strand
CCCCTCCTAGGAGGACCACGACCCTCCACGAAGAGGGTAGGGAGACCCAAGAGACCTTTTCCAATATGCTCGGAGCATATGGAGGTTTCTGCAATGGGAAAGGAACCTTAGGACATGCTAAGGCCCAAGAGCCGGCCTGCTCGGTACGCAGCCGTCACCCACCTGAAATTTTCCAAACCCTAGCTAGGGTTTGGAGGATCAAAGGCCCTATAAAAGGACATGCACACATTCCAAAAAGGTACACACAAAAGATTCTCTCATTAATTACACATTCATTGCACTTCCCTCTCAGCATTAGTCCCTCGAGTGCGTGAGTCCGAAGTGCATTTGTACGCTTTCTATATGCCCCTCGAACTCTCACGTGGTCGAGTACTTCATCAGTTATCTCGAATTGACTTAAGCATCGGTGGAACAATCCCTGAACCTCGCCAGGGGCAGTTCATGTTTTCTCTTTTGCAGGTCACCTCGAATCTACAGGGAAGACCTGAGATATCCTTATCCTCAAGCAGCCAAAGACTGTTCGACCCTTTGAGTATCGAGGGACCACTTCGACCCCTAGTAAAAACCCCGAAACATTTGTCACCGTCTGTGGGGAGTGGTTAGTCGAAAGTTGCATGAGATTAAGGAATAGCAAACTCATCCAAACACCTTTACCAATTCAGGACATGTCTCACCACAATTCAGCCTCTGCTAGTTCGTCATGAAGGAACCCCCGTCCTACCCGGGAACCGGTGACCTCGGAAGAGCTCGCCGCGTTACAAGCCAACATCCTAGGGGATATGCAGAAAATGTGCATAACCCTACGGGATACCATACGAAGAAACGGAAAACAAGACGAAGATGAAAAACCCACTTCGGACAACATTCCTGACCCCGAGAGACGCCACACTTCAAAGTCCACCCGAGTTCTTAAGTCTCACCCTTTCCTGTTTAGCCAATCAGGTTCATCCGATTCGTGCTCTAAGGGAAGGAACTTACAGTACAAAACTAACCAGTCCGCTGGAAGCTGGGGCAAGGCCGACTCCGACCTACGACACCAGCTCGACAGGATCCGGAGGGAGAAGGCCAGAAAGGCTTACAAAGAAGAGAAGAATGACCATAGACACTTCCTAAGGTTTAGAGAACCGGAGAAGGAAAAGGAAGAGCGGAAGAAGGCAAAGTACGACAGATCCGTAGGAGGCTATCATGAGCCCTCTAGAAAGTACTTCGACTTGGAAGATACTTCGGATCTGAATATGCTGGTACCCTTCAGTGAGGAAATCATGGAGTATCCCATCAACATCAACACGAGGATAGGGAAAATAAAAAAGTACAATGGTACTACGTCCCCAAAGGAGCACATACTGGCCTACGACGCAGCCATGATGACCTAGATACGAAATGACGCCACCATGTGCCATCACTGAATGGGAACCCTACCCTGCAACAGCATACACAGCTATGAAGAACTCTGCGAGATCTTCACGGAAAATTTCATGACTTGTGAAAAAACGGAGAAGTGCTCCGAAGGCTTCTTTAATATCACCCAGGGAAAGAACAAATTATTGAAGGACTATGAGAAGAGATTCAATGACGAATTCCTGGAGATAACTAAGTTAGACTCTGTCATCGCTTGCACAACATACATCAAAGGTATCGTCCGAGGTAGTGAAATCCTCCAAGACTTTGAGCACATGAAGCTTCAAGGACAAAAGCTGACCTTAGCTTATGTCTGAGCCTATTCGTCCAAAGTCTTCACTGTCTGAGAGAGGTCAGGAAGAGATATGGTGACAGACAACTACCGAGTTGACAAGTTCAAGGAAGGCAGTGCCCGGCATGAAAAACACGAGAGGAGAAAGGCAGAGGCACTTATCGTTGAAAGGCCGAAGTTCAAAAAGGGTGGAGTAAACCGTGCCAAAGGGGGAAAAGCTAGGGCAAAGAAGCAGTTTGATAAAAAGGCTCCTGAAAGCCCGACAGTGAATAAAATTCTGAACTGTAACTAGGATGAAGTCTTGGCAAAAATAGATCCCAAAATGCTGCATGACCCAACCCCTATGAAGGAAAACAACAAGATCTATTTCTTCTGCCATTACCACAAGGCCAATGGGCATAACACGAGATATTTTAGAGAACTTGGTAGTCATCTCGAAGCCTTGGCCAAAGAGGGTAAAATCAACTCTTTTCTGAAGGATTCTGCCATCACCTCTGTACAACCGAACCAAGGGGCAACAGAGAGTTCCACCTCCGCCTCTGATTCCTACGAGATCGTTGTCATTTCAGGTGGTCCGGCTATAGGAGGTTTGACCAACAAAGCAAGACGAGCTCATGTGAGATCCCTAGACCAAATCCTGTTGGTCGAGGAAGTTCCCAAGTTCGGGAATCCCATCTAATTCGATGAATTTGACGCTCGCCCACTACAATACCCCCATGACAACCCTCTGGTCGTAGAGGTAAAAGTCGCAAGGTGAAAAAAGTACTCGTGGATACTGGAAGCTCGGTGGACGTCATCACCTACGGATGTCTCAAAGACCTCGGTTACTCGGCCAAGAAGGTCGCACCCATCAGTCACCATGTGATAAGCTTCAGGGGGAATCAAGTCCTCCTAGTGGGGAACATACAGTTGCCCCTAAGAATAGGAGCAAATAACGAAGAAAGGCGTATCATCTCAGAATTCTTGGTGGTTGAAGTGCCCATGGCGTACAACGTATTGTTGGGAAGACCATCCCTCAACAAGATCAACGCACACATCAGCATGGTATTGTTAACTATGAAGTTCCACCGTGATGATGACGAAGTATGCAAAGTGTGCGGGGATCAAAAAACAGCTCAGTCTTGCTATGTCCAGTGCCTCAGCAAAGGCTTTGCTGAAAGGAAAGAGGCCCCCTCGACCAGCCATATGCTGGAATCGAAGAAGAGAAGGAGGGACAACGCCGCCGTCCACGAAACGGCAGCCCCTCCAGAAGTCAAGATGAAAGACAAAGGAAAAGACATCCAGTGCTTGATGATAGATGTCCCACCATCTGAATTATTCGACACTAGGATCGAGGGGAGAGAGAGAGCCAAACCCTCAGGGAGAAAAGTGGAGGTCATCTTGGACCCAGCTCGGCCCGAGCGCGTCACGTATCTTGGTGACGACCTCGACAAAACCACTATGTCCGAGCTCTCCAAACTTCTTTAGGAATACCAAGAGGTATCAGCAGAAAGCTCATGGAACACGACCTCGGAATCAATCCGAAGTTAAATCCAGTAAAAACAAAAGAAAAGACACCTCGAGGAAGAGTGGAGCAGAGCCGCCGCCAAAGAAGTACAAAAACTCCTAGAAGCCAGATTCATCAAAGAATGTAAGTATCTGAAGTGGCTCGCAAATGTAGTGATGGTCAAAAAAGCAAGCAGAGCATGGCGGATGTGTGTAGATTACACCGACCTCAACAAGGCTTGCCCGGAAGATCACTTCCCCCCCCAAGGATAGACATGCTAGTTGACTCAACAAGTGGCCACGAGCTACTTAGCTTCATGGATGCTTTTTCTGGGTACCACCAGGTCTTCATGAGCAAAAAGGATCAAAGCTCAACAACCTTCATTACTGATGAAGGCGTATTCTGCAACAAAATGATGGCATTCGGCCTAAAAATGTAGGAGCTACGTTCCAGCGATTAGTACAAAAAGTCTTCAAAGACCAAATCGGCAGGAATCTAGAGGCATATGTTGACAAGCTGATCATGAAGAGCGTCAAGTCGTCCAGCCACATGGACGACCTAAGGGAAACGTTCAAAACCCTCACGATAAATCAAATGAAGTTAAACCCCATCAAATGTGTGTTTGGGGTGCACGGTGGAAGGTTCCTCGGATTCATGGTTAGCGAAAGAGGAATCGACACTAACCCCAAAAAGGTGCAAGTAGTCCAAGAGATGGAGGCTCCGAAGTGTATCCAAGATGTCCAAAAGCTCACTAGATGCATAGCCGCCCTGAATCGTTTTGTATCCAAGTCCGCAGACAAGTGTGCCCCTTTCTTCAAAGCATTAAGGAAAGGAACCAAGTTCCAACGGGGGCAGGAAGCTCAAGAGGCATTTGATAAATTAAAATCCTATCTCGGGCATCTACCTCGTTTTTCCATCCCAAGAGCAGAAGAGCGTTTGTTTCTCTACCTCACCGTATCAGAAAGAGGCGTCGCTTCTGTACTGGTTAGAGAAAATGACAAAGTAAAAGAACCGGTATACTTCACCATCCATGATCAGAGTGGGGCGGAGTTCACGTACACGACTCCTGAGAAATTCGCGCTCGGAGTTCTGATAAGCTCGAGAAAGTTGAGGCCCTACTTCCAGGAACACCAAATTGTAGTCCTCACCAACCAACCTTTGGAAAAGTTGCTCGGCAGACTTGAGTTCGCAGGACGGGTCCAGATTTGGGCCCACGAATTGACCTGCTATGACATCGTCTATGATCCACGAAGGCAATTAAAAGTCAAGCCCTAGAAGACTTCGTTGCTGAGCTAACACCTTCAGATCACATCCCGAAGGCCTGGGTGGACCACTGGTCCGTGAGCGTCGATGGATCGTCATGCAAAGCTAGAAGTGGAGCCGGAATAGTAATCTCTTCTCCCGAGGGAGATATATTTTAATATGCAGTGAGATTCAAATTTCAGGCTTCCAATAATGAAGCTGAATACGAAGCTCTTCTCACTGGTCTAACCCTTGCCCGCTTTACGTGAGCTCAAAAAGTACAAGTCCAAATGGACTTGAAGCTGGTAGTTTCCCAAGTGGATGGGAGCGACGAAGCCAGAGCAGACGGAATGAAAGCCTACCTCGCGAGGGTCTGAAAAGAGATAAGTAGCCTCAAGGAGTTAGTCGTGAAATTTGTTCCTAGGTCAGAGAACTGCCACGTCGACGCGTTAGCCGCTAGTTCATCCGTCGAAGGCCTACACCGGAAATTCTTTTGGGAAGAGATGGAGAAGCGCAACATTGAAAAAGGGACAACCATTAACGTTCTAGACCGATATGATGACTGGATGGACTTCCTCATCTCGTACTTACGAGATGAAGTCCTACCAAGAGATGTAAAAGAAGCCTAGAAAGTGAAGAAAAAAGCCAAATGGTTCGTTCTTGAGAATGGAATCCTATACAAGAAGATTTTCACTCACCCCATCCTGAAGTGTGTGTCACGAAGCCAAGGGGAGGAAATCCTACGAGAGACGCACTACGGCATATGCGGAGCTCATCAGGGAGCCAGAACGATCGCACACAAAGTACTCCGCCTAAGTTTCTACTGGCCCACCATCCATAGAGATGTGGTGCAGATGCAGAAGAAATGCGACAAGTGTCAGTACTTTGCTCATATACCTCGACTCCCGGCCGCCGAGCTCACCCCCATCCTGGTCCCCCTGCCGTTCAACCAGTGGGGCATGGTCATCTTGGGACCTTTTCCCCTAGCCATCGGACAAGAAAATTCGTCATCGTGGCTGTGGACTATTTAACGAAGAGGGTGGAAGCTCAGGAGGTGAGAAGTACCACAATCGCTAAAGTAAATAAGTTCATTCTGGAAAGCATTCTCACACGGTTCGGAGAACCTATGAAGATCATCTTCGACAACGGGTGCCAGTTCGACACCCCGAAGCTCACTGATTGGTTGGAGGAAAATGAGGTAAGAGCCAGCTTCACAGCAGTAGCCCTACCCCAGACCAACGGCCAAGTAGAATCCAGCAACAAAACCTTGGTAACAGGGATCAAGAAGAAGCTAGATGGAGCTAGAGGATTGTGGGTAGAAAAATTGATCGAAGTACTCTGGGCCACAAGAACCACAAAAAAGGCCATCACAGGGGAGACCCCGTTCATCCTGGTTTACGGCTTGGAAGCCATTCTACCAATCGAAATCCTGAAGAAAAGTCCAAGGGTAGAACACTTCGATGAAGAGAAGAACTCTAAAGAGCTCCTGCCCGAAGTTAGGGGCAACGCCCTCCTTTGAGCTGAGATATATAAGCAAAAGATGACCCGTGCATTTAATCGCTGAGTCAAGATTAGGAGACTCCACGTGGGAGACTTCGTGCTCCAGAAGATGGAGTCCGTCGGGAGACTAAACGAGGAAGGGAAACTGACACCGAACTGGCAAGGGCCTCACAAAGTTTTCGAGGTCGTTTGATCCAAGACATACCACCTCGAAGCACTGGATGGACGCCAAATCCCGAGGACATGGAACATCAACAACTTGCTGTGATTCTACATATGAGCTCGTCGTAAACCGTTCCATCTTTTGATCAAGGGGTAGGCACCCAAAAAAAAAAGCCCCCTATGTTTCTTTCTTATTTGAGGAGCTCCTCTTGGAGTTACTTCAGAGTCGGAAACCCTTAACAGCCAAGAATAAAGAGTTCGTTCCTAAAAATATAATTTTGACTTTTCAATGCACGGACAACACTTTATAAAGTCCTACCACAAGGACCACTCAAAGAATAAGACCACACCATGGGGGCAAACACAAGAACTGTTTAAAAATGGGTTGAGCATTGAAAATACCTAAGTAGACATCCCGGTTTGCAAAATTCACAAGTTACCTCAATTAAAATGTCCCACCCTGGGGGCAAATTCGGGAAATAACCCACCCCTTCGTCAACTTGGACGAAAAACAATACAGCAGAGTTGTCCAACTTTGGACGAAAGTAGCAAATGTTTATTTAAGTAGGGGCAGTGATATTATCCTTAGCTAAACCTCAAGCGAACACTTCGGTTTGACTTTTACTTAAACAAACACTTCAATGAAGAAAGAAAACAAGCTCGGGAGAATTCACACTGAAACTGACGAAGAGAGAGAGCACATTTCCTTTAAGATACGGCAAAATGCCTTAACATTACAATTTACAAGGACAATCCAATTAAAGAAAAAGCGAAAATCAAAAAATTAAAGTCGACAAACCAACAGACGAAGAACCGAGAGACCTCTTACATGGTGGAGGGACGACCTACACATTGCCATGTACTACATGATGAAAACAACTTTATCGCACCAAGAGGACAGGACGACCAACCCACTACCATGTCCAAGATAACTTGCCGAGCTCTAGTGGACCTCTCACGAAACACAAAAGCCTGCCCATTACCATGTGTTCATTCGCCGAAGAATGACCTTGGAGACCACACGGAAAACGAGCTGGCCAACACATTACCTTGTTCATATTTAGTGAGAGGCCCACTTGGACGACCTTGACTGATCCTACTGCTCGGCTTCGTCATCCTCGGCTGCTGAAGACTCCGGCTGAGTAGCCTCATTACACTGGTCCTCAGGACACCTCAAGAAGCCTTTTCCACCAGAAGAGCGGGAGTGACCGATGTTGATGGCGTCACTTGAACCAACCAAGGGGTCAAAACCAAATTCCTTCCACGGAGAGTACGCCAAGAGTTTCTCCAACTTGGCCCTCATCTCCGCAGCGGCTTCGGGACCTTGATTGTCCTCGACCTAGTTCACCACCATGGTAGCCCGAATGGCCTTGAAGCCGGCCTCTAATACAAAGACCTCCAGGAAGGCCTCCTCCAGCTGACCCTCTCTCCTCTTGGCCGCCTCCTTCACCTCCTGACGAAGGGAAGTCACTTCGACCGCCCTCTTCGAGACCTCAGCCTCAACCGCCTGGGCCCTCTTCAGGGTTTCCTTGGCTTCAGCCTTGGCCTTCTCTAGACGAGCTCTCAATTGGGTGAGCTCCTCTTCTTGGGACGGCTTCTCGGGCGTTGCTGCCTCCTCGCGGGCCTTCTGAAGTGCGTAGTGGTGGGCCTTCAAGTGACCCTGAGCATTCTCCAACCACGCCCGAAAGTTGGCATTCACCGAGTCGTAATAGGCCGTAAAGAGAAGGACCTGAAGAAAAGGAAAATGTCAAGTCACCGACTCAATGTCGAAGTAAACAACCATTTAGGCGAGAGTCAAACTTGGTAGTGACTTCGGCGCGATGCTCCGAGTCACCCCCGGACTCATCTCCATGTCGGTGATGTCCTCGACGGGGATGAAGTTCTGGATGACATAGTTCGCCATCTTCCCTTTCCCCTCCTTGGTGCGCCAAAAGAACACCGGGAATGGGTGCACTCCTTTCGGCAACTCCTTCCACACGTCGAAGTCGACTCATGCCGACTTCTCCTCCATCGTTTGGTCCTCGGCGATCTTTCCCTTGCCCTTCTCCTTGGTAGACGGAGGAATCTGCTTTGCACCTCCTTGAGTCGAGGATGTCCTCAACTTGGTTTCAGTTCGAGGCTTCTTTGAAGAAGCCCCAAGAGATTGGCCACAAGAGATTGGCCACCGTCTCATCCACATCATTAGAAATGAGGACGGGGGCGGGGTTGGAGGAGTTCCCCCTTAGTATCTTGCCTCCAGCAGACGAGGAAGCCTTCTTCCTCTTAGGCACGCCAAACGGGATGGCCTGCAGAAAAAAGATGAATCAGCAACTAATGAAATGAAGCAAAAAGAAGTTTGCAAATACTCACAGAGTTGAGAATATCCTCCGCCTCGAGCTTGAGTTCCTCGACCATCCTTGTATGGACCTCGCCAGTGGAAGTCTTGCCCTGAATGTCCATGCTTTCCCCGCACTCCTTAAGGGTAGCCATTGCCGCCTCTACAAAAGGAGAACAGTAAGGTCATAAAAGGAACGAAGAAGGAAGAACGAGCTGTGAAAGACGAACTGCTAAAAAGTACCCAGGCTCCACTTCCGGCTGACCCCAATGAAGACGAGAAAGTACTCATCTCCCAACCACCTCAGCAATTGCTGCCAGTACAGGGGCATCTTCACCTGGGTCTTCCACCATTGGTGACCCCTCTTCACTTCCCACCGGAAGTATTTCTGGGCGTCGAGGTCAGCCTTGGTGGGACGAGCCCCCTACTCTCGAAAGTCGAGCTCACCGAATTGGTCGCATTCCACGACTAGAAATACCCCGAGTTAGCCCATCGTCCTTCCTTCCCCTTAGGAAGACAAAGTAATCCTTCAAGCCGTGGTTCAAGCTGGGATGAGGCGGTCCCACTACATACTCAGGTTTCTCCGTCAAGTGAAAAAACCCCTCGTCCGTATTGCTCGGGGTTGTGGCCTTCATGATGGCCAACCACAACCCCAAAGTCAGCTCGACCCTATGGACTTTGCAGTACGCGATGAAGCACGAGATCATATCTAGCTGTTTGGAGCCAGCTGGTAGGGGGCGAGAATGTAGTCCTGCAAAAGTGAAAGAGTGAAGGTTTGGAGTGGAAGCCTAAAACCGGCCTCACTCATCAGCTTGCTTGCCGTGAAACTAGACCCTGGCGGATTCATCACCCTGCTGCTGGACCCTGGCCTCACCAAATTCACATCATCCAGGGATCCGAACATCCCAGTTGTCGAGGCCACCTCGTCATTGCCGATGGACCAGCAACATATAATCTCGTCTGTCGGCCTCCTATTCTTCTTGGGAGGATCTGAGCCCGACACCGTGGTAGCCATTGCTACTCTGCGATCCAGGAGATAGGGAGGTCGACAGGCAACTTTGACTCCAGAAGACGAAGGGCTCGCGGTCAGTGCTGAAGCTCGGGTACATAAGACAACAAAACAAAAAATAAATCAACTTATCGGAGGACAAAGTAGAGTAAGAACTCTCAGAAAAAATAGCCCTTCGCCTCTTGCAAGAGCGAATGGAGGAAGGTTCGACTCGCACCGACACGAACTCGTCCACAAGATCACGAGGCCGCTCTTTCGCAGGCCTTTCGAGATGAACCGTTCCCTTCCGTGTTACCGATTTCCTCTTCACTAATCGTCGAGCCTACGCCGGAGTCGGCAAGCCTACCAAGACTGAAGGTGTTCCGTTCCCCGTAGAAGGCCCGTCACCACAAGGAGTCTTAGGTCTCGTTGAAGGAGTGGGCTTAGTACGTTTCGAGCTCGAAGTGGGCTTATATGGTTGAAGGGGTTGGGGTTACCATAAAGACCCCTCCATTCTTGCCCGAATGCCTCCAATTTCCTGGCATCCCCATTTTGGTCAAAGGCCTTTAGAGGGGGTGGATCTATGATACCCTCGCCCCTAGCAAGACAACTGGCTACCAACTCGTTCTCTATGGACTCTAAAAGCTTAAAATATGCGGCCTTTCGTTTTCGGATTTTCCCCAGATAATCCCTCTTCCCATGAGCCGCGCCACCACATGTAGACCCGAAGGTCGACTAGACATAATTGAAAAGAATGAAAAATCATTGGAAAAAGAATCGCAAAGGGATGAAGTATTACCTGGAAAGACTAAAGCTCAGAACGAAGTAGTTGAAGATTAGAGGCCGACGTGTTTGAAGGAGGCCGAAGTGTTTGAAGATTGAAGGGCGAAGTACTTGAAGATTAAGCTCCAAAGTACTTGAATAAACAAAGGCGAAGGATTCGAATTTCTGGAAATTTCCTCTCTCTAAAGGGGGAAACTTTCTCTCTCTAGAAAATTACTGGGAAGGGTGAAAAGTAAAATGAGGAAACTTAGACCTATTTTTATAGAAGGTTCACAAAGAAAACTCTAGGACCCTAGAGCAACTGACACGTGCCGAACACTGCTGACTGTCATGTGGTCTCCATTCTTCTCCCTTTTTTGCCAATCGACAAATTAGAGCGTGCACTAAGGAATGGTTCAGAGCAGGTACCAACCTCGAAAGACGAAGTCCGACATAATCCGAGGGGCAAATGTTTGGGCCCATTTTCCCAAGTTCATGTTGATCGTTGACCTTAGCCCACTCTAGGGGCATTTTTGCCAATTTGCTAGTTTTGCATATATCTAACCCCTCCTAGGAGGACCACGACCATCCACGAAGAGGGTCGGGAGACCCAAGAGACATTTCCCAATATGCTCAAAGCATATGGAGGTTTCCACAATGGGAAGAGAACGCTAGGGCATGCTAGGGCCCAAGAGCCGGCCGGCCCAGTAGGCCGCCGTCACCCACCGGAAAGTTTCCAAACCCTAGCTAGTGTTTGGAGGATCAAAGGTCCTTTAAAGGACCTGCATACATCCCAAGAAGGTATACACAAAAGATTCTCTCATTAATTACACATTCATTGTGCTTCCCTCTCAGCACTAGTCCCTCGCGTGCCTGAGTCCGAAGTGCATTTCTACACTTTCTATTTGCCCCTTGGCCTCTCACGTAGTCGTGTACTTCATCAGTTATCCAGAACTGACTTAAGCATTGGTGGAACAATCCCTGGACCTCGCTAGGGCAGTTCACGTTTTCTCTTTTGCAGGTCGCCTTGGATCTACACTGAAGACTTGAGATACCCTTATCCTCAAGCAGCCAAAGACTGTTCGACCCTTTGAGTTTCAAGGGACCACTTTGACCCCCCAGTAAAAACCCCGAAACATTTACCTATAAAAAAACCTACCACTATATAAAACAGCTTAACTCTTCCCAATTAATATGTTTGCAATCCAATCGTACAATGTCAATTGGCTAATCAAGAACCATATGAAATCTTTGAATTGCACAATATTGCAACACGAAGCTAAATATTTCGGTTAATAAAAATAACCAATGCAATTGATTTTGGCAAAAGACTAAAATCATTATTTGTTCATATATTTTTAATTAGTATTTAAGATTGGTTTTTGATTTAAAAATTCTAATCAAACTAAATCAAATTCACTTCTAACATAATATACATTTAAAGTATACAGAATACTTACATAAACCGTACAAATCCTTTACTAAACAAACTAAATCCTTTTTTAATTTCAATTCTTATAATATTTATAGCCGATATTTATGACTAAAAAAACAACAAATCTATACAAACAAACAATAGTATAATTTGCACGTTTCTCTAAAAGGTCCAAAAAAGATATTCTAAAAATTTAGTTACTGTATTGTGGATCGATTTTATATATTTACCTAAAAAGATATTAGCAATCTTTCTTATAAAATATCAACAGTTTTTATATATTCCAAAACTAAATTAATATTTTCCTTAAAATTAGGTAGATAATTTGCACGAAAAATATCCTATTTTAATCAATAATTTATTCGTTGCCCATATTACCTGATATAGGACTGTCATTAAGTAAATTAGAAAAGATTATATGGGCTTTATTGTGACACTTTGCTAACTAGATAATATATTGGTTCTCCTACTTCAATTAGGGTTTTTTTTTACACTGTTTAGTACATATTGCACCTTATTGTAAAGCAAACAGTTAAAATTGTGTTCATATATCCTCTCACAAAAAAAAAAAAAAAAAAAAAAAGTTGATAATGCAATCAAACCACAAACAACCCATTAATGGTTGAGTAAACAGATTAAAGATTGAAAGAGAATCAACCCCTCCAAATGATAATGAACATGAACAAACCCATCTACCATCTTCACTTTCAATGGACGAGCCAAATATGGATGATCAAGTTATATGTGCACTTCCTACTATCAACGCAATTAATGAAGTCCACGATGCATTGAATCGCGCCTCTGAACTTCGTCAAGAGGTTTCACGCTACAAACATTCATTTTTTCTCATGCGTTTTTTTCTTTCTTTTTTTTCGTGGTTACCCTATTCGTGTTTTTTTTTTTTTTTTTTTGTTATCAGTAATTACGTTTTCGTATTCATTTTTGTATTTTCCTTGCAGATACAACTTGATAAGTTGGACTAGGGATATCAACTACTGTTGGCTTTGAAATATGCCATAGAACGTGCAATCATATGGGCAGATATGGCGAACCCTACACCTTCGAATCTCATCAAAAGCAAGGCTAATTGGAGGCATGAATTGTTGAAAGTACAAAAAGAGTATGAGAAAGCTAAAGTGACATTTGGGTTTAATTAGTTGATTTCTAAAACGTAGGCATTGAATCTATCATGTTCGTTTGATAATTAAGTTCTTTTTGTTACTGTATTAGAAACATAATCTAAGTGTTTCACTACTACAGAAAGGAGTTTCTACGTCGGTTGGTTAGCATCTTTTACGTCGTTTCCGTCCCAAATCTCGCCCGTCGTGTATCTGGGGGACGTAATAAATAAATGATTTATTACATCGGTTTTTGGTACCCGTCGTAATAAATAGTAGCTTTACTACGTCGGTTGATTACACCCGTCGTAGAAAAATGTAATTGACCTAGTAAATACCTACTACTATTGCCGAAAAGTATCAATTTAATACTACGGTTACTTGACAACCCGACGTAAAAAAACAAATGATTACATTTTGGTGCCCTTTTGGTGA
>ONZA01014871.1:30470-40882 GCA_900322205.1 Kewa caespitosa | reverse complement strand
AAAAAAAAAAAAAAAAAAAAAAAAAAAAAAAAAAAAAAAAAAAAAAAAAGAGAGAAAATGCTCAAGTGTTCTCTATCACGGGATTACAAATCCCAATACCTTCCAATTTATCCTTTTCCTTGCTCCTTCTTTCACAGACATCTTCCATCCTTTCCTCCACTCTCCAGCCGCCACATGACACCCCCAATCTTCCCCCATTTAGTCAACCAAATCCCACCTGAAACCCACTTGCCAGCTCTTATAGTCCCACCGTCCCCTTCCCCCTATTGTCCCTAATATTTGTTGTTTGAACCTACTAATGTACCAGTTGTCTCCTTAAGTATATTTTGGCCCTTAAAAATGGTACTATCAATTTATGGCCCTTGATTAAAATGATACTGCATTATTCCTGATGTTCCCCTTGACTTGTCAAAGTCAACTTTGAACCCAAAAGATCTAATTTTTGTATCCTTTTATACATACACTACTTGTACATAAATACGTCTAATAATACCTTTTGGCTAAATACTTTGTATATATGTCTATAATTACACATTATTCTACACATACATCTAAAATCCAAATTTTATAAATGAACATTTTGAATTTATTATTTTCGAATTTATTTATTTTGTTTAATTATTTATTTTTCCGAAATCTTAAAATAGTTGTTTCCGAAAAAAATTGAAATACCAAAACATTTTCCTTTTTTTGAAAATTTTACACTTTTGAACCTTTCTACATGAATATACCTATTAAACTTACATTTAACACTTGCACACTTAATTTAATTCCACAATGGTGCACTTGATTCACCTTTTGTGCATATCACACATTAACATCATAATAACACTTGTTACACCAAGTGCACCCTTTTGGCCAACTAACAACCTTGTACACTTTTTTATCCTACTTTACACCTATGTAGTCTACACTCCCCTTCACACCCTTGTACTTATACTTGTATGCATACCCACCTACATACATACTAACCACCCATCTTACTTTCCCCTCCTATAAATACCTATTAAAAAGATGGGTCAAGGGCCCTTTTCTTCTTTTCATCCCTCTCTCACTACTGCTGCTACTTCTCTCCTCTAACACTTAGCATTTTTCAAGAACTCAAGAGGATTAACCTCTCTAATTAGTCCATAATTAGAGAGTTTAACTCATAATTTCAAAAATAAAAGTGTTTTAAAATTAAATCTCTTCCTCAAATTTTTTCTCTTTTCTGCCTAACACCAAGTGAGGGCCTTGGTTGAAGGAACTTAGTGAGTAATTAACTCACTTTTCAAGTGTCAAGAGTGGATCATCCAAGGAATCAACAAGGGTAAGACTTGTAATCTCTTTTAAATTTTTCATCTTTTCTCTTGATCACACTTACTAACTCAATTTGCCTTTTTGTGGCCATTTGAGCTTTCTTCTTTTTGACATTTTGGCGCGGTTGAGTGCCCTCCGCTACTTGGGGGGGGGGGCTCTCCAACCCGTCACCATAAGCAAGATGGCTATGCCATTAGACGTCACTTTGACCCCCACCAAATCGTTGTGAGCAAACTTGAGGGTTGAGTGCTTAAATTGGTGATTTTGTGATTAGTATAAATACCATATTTTTTTACCTTTTTTTGACTAAAAACAACAAAAAATGAACAAAAACCTTGCTTGTGTGCTTGGTTAACCGATAAATGAGTCTCGGGAAACGTTTAGTTTTCGGATTTTCATACAGTTTAACACCTAGTCACTAGAAATTCAATATCTCGCTCGTTTGAAGTAGGATTGAAGTGATTCAAAAGCCTACTGGAAGCTAACTTAAAGAGCTTCATTTTGACACCAAGAATGCGTGATTTGAACCTTTGTACTGCTCACTCCTTTAAAATTGGATCAAATTTTGGTAGCCATTATTACATAACCTACTGTTTAGGCTAATTTTCTATTAATTGAGAAGGATTTTGGATTTACATCCTTAATAAGAAATGAAGTAGACGTCTAGATATTTCCAAAGACACCTACCACGTCCTTAAACTACAAGTGGTTTAGGAAAGGAAATTTTACCAAGTTCACCTATTGAACTATCATAGGATCTGACTTAGCAACTCACCATTAAATCAAAACGAAAATATTCTCAGTCATTAAAACTAAATTGTGCATTTTTCTAGAGTACCCCCATGGGTCAACAACACATTACAATAATTGGATTTCAATTTCGATAAATCAAAAAAATTACTAAAAATGTCTTATTATCCACTGTTCAGTTTAACGATCAAACTATAAATGGTCTAAAAACAAAATGGGTTTGGGTCTCCTTGATCCAGCTCTTTTGATGTCTATGTGGAGGACTCAAGACTCTATTTTTGGATTTTAGAATCAGTCAATTTTTATTTTTAACTAATTTATGGCGATTTTCCAATTTGGCCCTAGCCCACTGTCTTATCCAGTTAAACTGTCGACTTTGAGGATTTTTAATAAATTCAATTTAAGTCCGAAAATCACGAAACTCTCTAGTCTTGTCTTCTAATATGTTTAATAGCCCTCATATTTTTTTTATAACTTTAAGAGTCCATTTGGCTAGTTTCATGTATTAAAGTGTTGAGTGGTTAATAATTAGCCGTTACCCAAAATTGCCATCCAACTTCAAATGGTGCCCCAGAGGCCTCTATGCCCCGACATGACTTCATCGACACCCCAAGCGGACTTTTGGTGACTCCTAGGAGTGAATACCGACTTCAAACAAGCATTTTGCATTATTAGGAGACTTGTCCTATTTCTTAGGCTATTTTACGTCATTTTTCCTATTTTAGGAATTTCTAGCATTTTTCTATTTTTGAAATATTGTATTTTCGTTTTTACATCCAACCATGTAAAACCTGTCTTTCGAGACCATCCAGTGGAATTTCGTTTATCGCTTTCCTTGCATGCTTGGCATCACTTGTAAATACAACTCGACTATTATAATAAAATGAACCCAGTTGACAAATCTCACCTATATTTGAATCGCGATTCAATCTTGACATATTAGGCCCACTCATATCAGTTTGGGCCATGATGAGACCGTCTACCCCAGTATTGACTCCCTATAGATTATCTCTAAACAAGATAACTCCTAAGCGGATATGCCCCAAGTAGAATTACTTGGCTTTGAGCTCAAACTTATATGTTTCGGCCCGATATTCGGCCCCAGGGATGACGATTGACTTGGCCGTCCCTCTTTGTCTATCTTGACCTGACTGGTCATTAGTCTAAATTAATTAAGGATTGAATACCAGTTGTCAATTTTTAACTGTCTCACACTTGCATGCTTGTTTGGACTTAGGAACGATATGTCCTTTAGATGTATGGAATGACCCTGTGCCAAATTCGAGCTTAGAATCGAACATTTGCGATCATGAGTATCCACCTCCACATCAAATATTATCCTCCATTATCCCCAACGGAGTATATACTCCCGCCTTGTGGATTACCTAATTATTCAATGAAAATGAATGCTTGATCGTCTCCTCTTATTTGACTCGGGGCCATTACGGGGACCCATTCACTTTTCATATGGAGTCACTCTCCATCTCAGTAAGCCTACCATATCCATCAACTCCACATACCCAAATATAAACCCCTTCACTCCCTGAGAGTTCATTTCCTCCCTTGAAACGCGAATACTCGAGAATCAAATACTTATGCGCTGGAACCAAGTTCGGGTAAATCCACCCATCTCAGTTGATATCTTGGCATACCCCGATTCTCACTCCGGCTATGTCCCTGGTGACGATGGTCGTACTCCAACCTCTCCCGCCCTCGGATTGATACGACTCTTGGAATGAGTTATATGTGTTTGCCTCTTGGCTATTACCATTTTTGAGCAGGAACAAGCTTACCCATCCTTACCCGCTCGCACCAAGTGGCTCCATGGACCTGCTGAATGGGTTCCCCGTATAGAACTACGTTAGGGCTTTGATCCGTGAGTGGATTCAATTCCCATGATGAGCGGTAGTAGTGAAATACTAATGTATCCAAGCCCTTCATACACCGAAAGACATGTCGGTCCAATGACCATTTTTGTACATTCGTGTGTTAAATTCTAACTTGTATATTCATGTGCTTGTTTTTCATACTTGTACATTCGCATGTTAATTTTTTAATCGCTTTCCTCTCAATTATTCCGAGTATAATCATGATTATCATCCAATTTCACTCAAAATTAGGGACAATGACGTATTAGTAGGTGCCCATCGCAAGATGGATAGGGCAACGGGTCCACCCTGAATGTTCGTACCCCATAACTTAAACCCCGGACCCAGATCATCTGGTAGTCAGATCTTTTGCCTTATCCTTCACAGAGTCACTATGGTTTTGCGATGGTTTTCCTTAAAACCTACTTCGGGTTTCCCCGAGAAACCTTCCGTCCCAGTTTGGGTTATAATAAGGTGGCAACTCCAAACCTTAACTTTCTTAGGCTCTCGGGCCTCCTTGTGGGAGGGAGCCCCAGCTCCCTTTCGCGGGAATTTGTGCAAACAAAATATTTTTCCCGGTCCCACAGACTGGCGACTCTGCTAAAGATCAGCGGGTTATTTTTATTTTATAAAAGCAACCCATCCCCTAGAGGTTTAGACCCGAACATATGTCTGGTCCCTTTCAAAAAAAAAAACTTTTATCCCGTGAATTTCAGTGATGATCATGATCATACTCTTGTACATTCTCACAGGTATATATGTGCTTGTTTGCTTACGTGTTGTTTGGAGTGACATGTTCGACGATCGGTCCGCACACACACACGCGTTGTATTTTCATATCTAAGCATGGTTCGGCCTACTTGGTATGGGACATTAATAGAATCACCTTAAAATACTTAAATTTGTATTTGCGCATACAATGCGCTACTTTGACATGTAACTGCATAAAGCATCCACCCCATGAAGCATTTGGTTGATTAGGTCACTTGAATATAATAATCTCAATGAAGCGTTTTAGTGAGATCTTTAAGGTGCACTTAGACCAACGCATGCTTCATCTAACTTTTGTGTGATTGTACATACTATCCATCACATCCATGCATCATGTATATGTAGATACATTCGCATAGACTCGCATTAGCATGTAAAGTCGCACTTATGTCCGTCCATTTGTCCATATAGAATAAGGTGCATTGTCATGCATATATTCACACATACTCATGTAACGCATTTGTACATAGTTGCATTCATGCTTTAGAGTTTGTCCCTAGGATCATGCATCGATCCATACTAAAAAAAAGTCTTGTCTCTCATGTTTGCATTCATGCATCCCATACCCATATAGGTCGCCCTAGAGTCTGCCATTTGAGTTTCTAGTGTACATCCCTATCTTGGTCTCTACAAAAATCTCATCCTCTGAGTAATCTGTCCTCACGATAAAAATCTCCTTCATCCTTGTCTAATCGAGTCTACCACTCCAAACCACATTCATGTAACCTCTCGAGTCAAATACATGTCACTCTCCCTTCACAAATGCTCCCCGAGCGTCATCATAGTTGGAATCCCGCATTCCGAACCAAATGTTTCAAAAATGGAATTTCATTCCCAATTCGTACAAAACGGCATTTCACATTAACATGGCATTGCCTTATCCATCATGCACTAAAATTGGTGTTATTCCCGCTGTTTTGTAGGTCTTTCCGCTGGACCCGTGCTTCTTCTAGACTAATCAGAGTCTCCCCCATCATTGGTTCGCCACTGCTCTCAGGTGCTACCATTGTAGCAACACCGTCTATTATGTACCATCGCATCATCCCCCAACTTCAGAAGATGGATGATTTCCGAGACAGTGACCCGCCACCGCCTTCTCCCCGGGCAGAGGATCCACTTGCCGAAATCAGGGCTATGATGCAGCTACTTCTCCACCGACAGGATGACCTTGAACAGAATCTATCCAACCTTAACAAGAACGAAGGACAAGGTGTCCCCACACCCAAGGTTCCCTTTAACCTTGAGTCAAACTCTGTTGTTGGAGATGGAAATGGCGGACGAGATCCGTAAGCTGAAAGAGGTACTCAAAGGGATCACCAATGTTGAACCCTGGCAAGATATCAATGGCCTTTCTCTGTTTCTGAAGGCCCAACCTCCCCAGGTTTTAAAATGCCTAACTTGAGCAAGTTCAATGGAACTCGGAATCCGACTACATTCTTGAAAAATATATGTCGGAGCCAGAAGCCTCTAGGGAGTATCCGAAGAGCTGATCGCTCAACTGTTCTAGCAATACCTCGATGGCACTGCAACCACATGGTTCCTCCAGTTGGAAAACTCTAAGAAGGCCACCTGGGGTGACATTGTGAGGGAATTCACTGATCAGTAAAACTACAATGAGGACGTTGATGTGACTAGACTTGACCTTGAGACCACTTATCAGAAAGCCGACGAGACCTTCCCTGCATTCATTTCAAGGTAGCACACTAAGGCTTCTCAGATGTTGGTTAGACCCACTGAGCAGGAACAAATCCGAATGGTTGTCAAGAACCTCTCTTCTAACCTGAAAGAGAAGATGCGGTTCCAATACTTCCCATCTTTTAAGGCTCTAATCTCCACGGGTTCCATTATCGAGGAAGCCTTATGTGTTAAGAATGCGAGGGCTGAGAGTGGGCCATCATATGGTTCTAGGTACAAGTAGAGTACCCCTTATGCCTCTAACAACAACTCCTCTTCATCCCAGAACAAAGTTGTAGAGATCAGCAATGTCAGCTCAAACAACCCTTTCTGTTTAGCCGGGACCGTCAGGCGACAATTCGATCCTATCAAGATGTCATGTTCTGAGGATTTTAGGTGTCTAACCACGGCAGGGATGATAAGACCGCACCAACCAAGGAATCCTCCACCTCCCGTCAGGCCGGGGAAAATTCTAACAAACATTGTGACTTTTACCAATATGTTGGCCACACAGTTGACGATTGTGTAGCTCTGAAGCATAAGATTCAGGATCTCATTGATGACGCCAGACTTGTCATCACCCCCAAGACCAACTCGAATGCTCCAAATACCACTAAAAAATCCTCTCCTAGAACACTCGAGTTAGAGCATTAATGCCATCACTTTGGTAATTTCCGAAATAGACCCATCCTCCCTCATTGAGGATCTCCAACCCCGTCTGTACCAGTGAACATTATTGGTTCACCCAAAAACTCGACGATTGATTTGTACAAGACGGACAAGGTGACCTTGGGTCCAATTCTCCTGACAAGCACGGGGTCAAGTCCCTTCGCTAATCTTTGCGCCACTCTTGATGGTGATGGAAGTTTCCTCATGTTGGATCATGAGCATGAAGAGGAAGACTCCTTTGTCATGAGAATTGTTGAAGGGCCTAACCCCTACTCGCTTCGTACGAGATCATGGCAACCTGTCTACCTTCACGACTTACATTACGATTGACATGCATCACCAGAGGTTAACCATCTCGCGAGGGCCGGTCCTTCCTACCTGGAAGAAGGAAACCCCCTCAAGGCCCTAAGGAGGAAGGAGAAGGGAAAGGAGATCCTTGCGGAAGGGAATGACAACCCAGGTGATGCCACAAGAAGAATGAAAGAAGTGAACGTCAATGTCTCAATTTGGAAGCTTTTGATGACTTCCCAACCTCACCAAGCAGCAGTGCTTAAACATCTAAACCAGACAGCGGTACAACCCGACTTGACTCCCGACGAGGTGGTGGGCCTAATACACGGTTCCTCTCAAGTACTCATGTTCACGAACGAGGATTTTTCAGACGATCCTAATCATAACCACTCTTTACACATCACAGTTGATAGTTTGGGATACTCCGGTCTCACTCCGGCTAGTCCTTGGTGACGTTGGTCATACCCCAACCTCTCCCACCTTCGGATTGATACGAATCTTGGAATGAGTCATTTGTGTTTGCCTCTTGGCTATTACCGTTTTGAGCAGGAACTGGCTCACGGTCCTTACCCGCTCCCACCGAGTGGCTCCGTGCACGTGCTGAATGGGTCCCCCGTGCAGAACTACGTTGGGACATTGATCCGTGAGTGGATTCAAGTCCCATGATGAGCGGTACGTAGCGCAGTACTAATGTATCCAATCTCACCATACACCGAAAGACATGCCGGTCCAACGGTCTATTTTGTACATTCTTGTGGTAATTTCCAATGTGTATATCCATGTGCTTGTTTTTTATACTTGTAGATTCGCATGCTAACTGCTTAATCGCTTTCTTTTCAATTAATTCAGGTATAATCATGATCATCATCCAATTCACTTAAAATTAGGGACAATGACGCATTACTAGGTGCCCGTCGCAAGACGGATAGGGAAACGGGTCCACCTCGAATGTCCGTACCCTATAATTTAAAACCCGGACCCAGATCATCCGGTTAGTCAGATCTTTACCTTATCCATCACTGAGTCACTATGGTTTTGCGATGGTCTTCCTTAAAACCTAGTTCAGGTTTCCCCGAGAAACCCTCCGTCCCTGTTTGGGTTATAATAGGGTGGCGACTCAAAACCTTTACTTTCACAAGCTCTCGGGCCTCCGTGTGGGAGGGAGCCCCCTTTCGCTAGGGAAAACACATCGTGATTTATCCCCAGTCCCACAGATGGAGATTGTAAGTTATTTTGTGTTGTTTTGTTTGTGAATTGGTGTTGTGATGTTTTGTTTGTGAATTGGTGTCGGTGTTGAAACAAATTAGGTATGGATGTACTGTTCTCATTGTTCTGTTTTGTGTTGTTTTGCTTGTGAGTTGGTGTTGTGATGTTTTGCTTGTGAATTGGTTTTGTTGTCGAAACAAATTAGATATGGATGTACCGTTCTTATTGTTCTGTTTTGTTTGTCAATTGGTGTTGGCGTAGAAATAAATAAGATATGGATGTACTCTTCTGGTTCTTTTGGTGTTGTGCTGTTTTGTTTGTGAATTGGTGTTGGTGTCGAAACAAACTAGATATGGATGTACAGTTCTTATTGTTCTATTTTGTGCTGTTTTGCTTGTGAATTGGTGTTGTGCTGTTTTGTTTGTGAATTGGTGTTGGTGATGAAAGATATTAGATATAGATGTACTGTTCTTATTGTAATGTTTTGTTTGTCAATTGGTGTTGGTGTAGAAACAAATTAGATATGGATGTACTGTTCTAGTTCTTTTGGTGTTGTGATGTTTTGTTTGTGAATTGGTGTTGAAAATAAGATATGGATGTACCATTCTTATTGTTCTGTTTGTGTTGTTTTGCTTGTGAATCGGTGTTGTGCTGTTTTATTTGTGAATCGGTGTTGGTGTTGAAACAAATTAGATATGGATGTACTGTTCTATTGTTATGTTTTGTTTGTCAATTGGTGTTAGTGTAGAATCAAAGTAGATATGGATGTACTATTCTGGTTCTGATGTTTTGTTTGTTCAGCTTGTGGTTGTAATGTTCTTATTCTATTGTTTTGTTTGTTGTGCTGTTTTTGTTTTTGTTTTTGTTTTTGTTTTTGTTTTTGTTTTTTTTTTTTTCAATTTGGGTTGGTGTAGAAACAAGAAGGAAAGTCATTTGGTTGATTGCATGGTTTGGAATTTCTTATATATGAGATTAGTGTGATGGATGTGTATTCGTACGATGATGAGGATAACTTGAAGGGGTGTCTGCGTATGATGGTGATGATAACTTGGAGGACATTGAGTATGATGAGGGATATAGTTTGGTCCATATGGAGGAAGAGGATGTTGTGAAGCATGTTGAAGGCACAGAAAATGAGTATGTGGATGACGATGACGGTGAACAGATTGTGGAACACAATCCTGAGTCCATTGTTCCTACGGTGGGCACTACTTACTTTTTTTTGGATGTCATATTTAGGGAGTTGTAGTCATATGCAAAGGGAAAGGGTTTTGCTTTTGTTAAATTTAGTGTGAAGAAAGACACAGAGGTTGAAGTTTAGTTACCAATATTTTGCATGTCACTGAGTGGGGAAAAGTAAAAACAGAGCAACCAATGGGGAGAGGGAAAAAACAAAAATGAGAGTTGGTTGTCCAGTGAGGGTGAGTGCAAGAACGGAGAATGACGGCAGACGGAAAATCTATTATGTGAATCTAGAGCACAACCATGACGTAAGTCCTTCGAAAGATCAACAACATACAGTTATTACTCATAATGTGAGTAGGAGGCTAGAGTTCAATGATGTTGTCGGTGTCAAGAAGAGTGAGAATATAAAATCCATTGTGTTGCGTGAAGGGGGCATGAACAAATGCCATGCTTACCAAAATATTGTCGTAACCACCTAGACAAGAATAGGGCTCGTTTGAAAGCAGGGGATGCTAACGCTGTGCATAAGCTCTCTCTACGAGTGCAACAACTTAGTAGAGATTTTTTCTTTGATATAGATTGTGACAATGAATTTTGTATGCATAGTGTGTTTTGGGTTGATGCAAGGAGTCGTGCGGCATATAAGGAGTTCTACGATGTGATTTCATTTGTTAGTACATATCTCCACAACAAGTACAT
>ONZA01014870.1:19355-39665 GCA_900322205.1 Kewa caespitosa | reverse complement strand
TATTTGGTTGATTATGGACAAATGAATAATGCATGCTAAAAAGTGATTACTTGAATAAGATGAATGTTGAAATGACTTAGAAAACATTTAGGATTAATTCAATTTGGAACCAAATCGAATTTACAAAAAGTTCTAATTCGCAAGTAGTGGCCGTTCGTAAGAACGGGGAAATTGGATGCATGCCACATCCAATTTGTACATTCCACATCCAATTTCTACCATTGTCCTTTAATCTAGACTTTGGTTAAAAGACTAAAGGAGTCAAAAGATGGTTTCTTTATTTTCCTAAAATAAGGTGGGGACTCTAATCATCCCTTTTGTGCCACTTTGCACATTATAAAAAATGACGATTTTACCCCCATACATGCACTTTATTCCGTGGGGGGTACACGCGCCTTATTCAACTTCCACCTCTCCTCATCCGGGAGCGGGAGGGCCATGGTTCCATTAGTGGCGACTTCACTAAGGAATTATTTTTAAGAGGGCGAAACTCGAAAATGAGTTAGAAAGAAAAAAAAAAGAAAAGACGTAAATCGATATGGTTAAAAAATGCATCATTTTTCATGTAGTATCATGCGTACGCGCAATAAGTAACCCATAATCAAACCCAAAGGGAACGAGTTTCGTTACATGGAGGGTCCATTAGATTCTCCATGCGTATCGTAAACGACCCTCCACTCACGACCTTTTCTTTCATTTATTCGATGGAAGTGAAAACGGTAACTTACGGCAGTCATGCACTCCATAATATTGTAAGCATTCCGTATGTCGTGGGAGCCTTTATTTTTTCTAACCCGTCATTTTTCTAACCTTAGAGAACTAGAGTCATTGTATAGGTGTGAACATAGAAGAGCATATTGCATTTTCATGCTTGACATTTGCATTTCATTTCGCATTGCGTTTAGACCGAACCATAAACTAGGGGGCATCGGTCCACTTTGCCCTTAGAAATTTAGGTGTTCCTTTTTCTTTAGGGACCTTTCTTCTTTACACATTTCTAACTTAGCTCCCGAATCATCTCTATGGAAAGAACCGTTCATTGGACTCGCGGCAACAACAATCGACTTTGTAGGACATCGTCTCTACCACCCCCGTTCTCAACGCCGTCATGTTCTTCTCTCGAACCAAAGTCAACACCTCCACTGTTAGCACGTCAGCTCACCTTCGAAATGGACGGTACACCTACTCTCCAGGACCTTGCCACTCTCATCCAGAACCTAGCAGCAAAGGTTGACCAACTTGACACTAATAATTCTGAGGAAGTTGACCCAATCAAGGGTGAACTAAAAAAGTTTGAGACTGTCCTAAAGCACAATAAGCTTTTCAACCAAGATCATAACATTGAGGGGGTGACCCCCAACCTCACGGGGACATTACCCGATAAGATGGTCCTTTCGGACCTACCCAAATTCAAGAGCACTGACAACCCTAGGACCCATTTTAGGTCCTTTACCACTACCCTCACTTTAAAGGGTATCGACACGGAACTATTCCCACACATCTTCCCCATGTCCTTGGATGGACCTGCCTCTAGTTGGTACTATGGACTTGATAGTTCCTAGCTCCGTGTTCGTACAATAGTGAGCTTCCCGTTACTATGCGGGAGCTAGAAACCATGAAGCACCTCACTGGTGAGGCTTTTATGACCTTCGTGACTAGGTGGCGAGAGAGGGCTGCCCACATGGTGAATAGGCCCTCGGAAAGAGACCAGGTGCATACTGTCATAAGCAATTTGAGGCCTGAGTTTGAGAAACACCTCATTTTCCAACGCATAAGCAACTTCCTCCAACCCATTCAACATCTTCAGCCGAGAGAGTTCCAGCCCCTTTGTGAAGGCCGGACCCCCGATTGACACTGACTTTCCCCTGGTACTTACGCCTCTAGGTGGAAAAACCCGAGGTCTCTGGTAGGCACCACTCTTATGATATGGGGCGCGCCAATGCGGACCTGCGCAATTTCGTAAACAACCGAAAGCGGACTGACACCGTCTGTTTCGGGGAATTGCCCCCTGACCTCTGTCAGTTAATACGCCAAAAAGAACAGGAATGGCAACTCGGAGGAATCGGCTTCAAGCCCTATTTCTCATCCCAGCTGGCCAAATTGCCGGAGTACGCCACCATAAGCCTACAGACAGGACTGACCACGCAGTCCTCATTCACTGACATCATCATGAATCAACCGATTCCCCAAGATGTCAAGCTTGGAAAGATAAAGAAGTATAACGACACAACCGTGTTGACTCAGGAACTCATGGCATATGACGCGACCATGATGACCCATAACCAGACTGAGGCCATGTTATGTTGTTTCTGGGTAGGGACTATGGAGGGCTTGGCCCTCAAATGGCTCAATTTGCTTGCTCATGGAAGCATCTACTGATTTAAGCAGCTCACAAGCCTTTTCAGCAGCCACTTCGCAATCAACGAAAAAATTGCATGTTGTGCGTTCATCAACGGTCTGCTAGACGGGACCGAGCTCAGGATTGAGCTAAACCAGAGGAAGAAGAACAACCCCAACAATGGAGATATTTGCGTCTTGGGAATTATCAAACTGCAACCTCGTTTCCAACAATGAGAAGGGCGCACCAAGCAAAGGCAAATCACCTTGTCATGAACGACGGAACATGCAATGAAATAAAACACTAAATGTGGAGAAGCCGCAGTTCAAAAACAACCAAGATGGCTAACGCAAAGGACGAAATGGAAGGGGCAAACCACCTTACAAGGCCCTTGAGAGTCCTGAGGTGAAAAGGATCCTCAACTGCAACCAAGAGGTCTTCTTTGCTAAGATGGATCAAAGCCTCCTCCCGAAGGCCAGCCCGATGAAGGAAGCCGACGCAGTGGGCTGCTACTTCTTCCACTACCACCGTGACAACGGACACTCAACCCGGCATTACCGTGAGTTGGGAAGAAATTTGGCAACACTTGCCAAAGAAGGGAAGATCAACTCTTTCCTCAAAGGCAAAAATAGGACCTTCACATCGCAGAGCCAGGGGGCAAGTATATTGGAGAACTCATTTCACTCTAAGGCAACCATGCACAAGGTTGTCTCCATCATATCTGGTGAACCTGCATGTGGAGGAGTGACCTCAAAAGCTAGAAACGCGAACCTTCGGTCCCTCGCTCAAACCATGCTGGTCGAAAAAGCACCCAAGTTTAGCAAGCCTATTACGTTTGATGAAAACCGGCGGCAGGGAACGATAGTTCCCCCATGACGATTCTCTTGTCGTTGAAATCAAAGTATCCAACACTCTGGTCCAAAGAACCTTGACATACACCGACAGTTCTGTCGATGTCATCACCTCATACTGTTTAACGGAGCTAGGGTATGATGTGAGGAAGATTGTATCATTAAGCTACCCGGTCTTTTGGTTCGGAGGACAAGGTACACCCTATCGGTTCGGTCTAATTGCCAGTCCGATTGGGCCCTAAAAATTTTTGATGACACATCGTTGCGGAGTTCCTTGTGGTCGATAGTCCCATGTCGTACAAGATCATCCCAGGATGACCTACCCTCACTGCCATCAACGCAAACATAATGATGTCAATACTAACCATCAAGTACTATAATAATGATGATGGAGAGGTTGGAAAACTCCTAGGCTATCAGAAGTTAGCTCGGCAGTGCTACATTAAGTGTCTAAGCAAATCCTTCTCCACCGCCATGGGCCGAGCACTAAATCCCATCACCAGGGATGGGGGGCAAAAACTCATCATCACGAACGAGGTGAAAGAACCCGAGCTGAAGAAAGCAAACAAGGAAGAAGCCAGACCAAGAAGTTCCGCTGCACCGACAGAAATAAAAAGGAGCAAAAAGGGGAAAGATCCCCAGTTCTTCATGATGGAGAGACCAGGACCTGATTATCTGTACCGCATAAAAGAACTTGAGCGTATTGAGCCAATCACAGAGAAAGTCGAGGTCATCCTGGACCCGACACGACCGAAAAGGGTCACCTACTTGGGAGCCAACCTAAACGAAGGGCTCAACAGCGAGATGACACAACTACTCCGTGAGTTCCATCGCCTGCTGGTCCGGAATAAATGTCCGAGATCAATACCACGCTCATCGAGCACAAGCAATGAGTGAACCCCAAGATGAAGTCAGTAATGCAAAAACGCTGACAGCTTGGGGAAGAGAGGAGCAAGGCCGCATCGGTCGAAGTGAAGAAGTTGCTTGAAGCGGGTTTCATCAAAGAATGCATTTATCCAAAATGGCTCGCCAATGTTTTCCTGGTCATGAAGAACAATGGGACTTGGAGGATGTGTGTTGACTACACCGACCTCAACATGGCATGCAAGAAGGACAATGTCCCACTACCTTGGATAGACCAACTGGTCGACTCCACCACGGGCCATGAGGTGCTGAGCTTCATGGATGCTTTCTTAGGCTACCATCAGGTCTTTATGAGGAAGAAATACCAAAGTCATACTGCCTTCATTACAGAAGATGGAGTTTTTTGCTACACCATGATGCCGTTCGAACTCAAGAACACCGGGGCAACTTTTTAGAGGTTAGTACAAAAGGTCTTCCGATGTGAGATAGGCCGGAAGGGGAGGCTTATGTTGACGACCTCATCACCAAGAGACGAATGACAAGTGAACATATCCGTGACCTGAGGAAGACGTTTGACACGTTGAGGAGTTACAGTATGAAGTTGATACCCAAAAAGTGTGTCTTCAGTGTCCGTGGGGGAAAGTGCTTGGGCTTCATGGTGAACAATAAAGGGATCGATGCTAATCTAAAAAAAGTGCAGGTAATCCTTGACATGCACCCCCACGTTGTGTCAAGGATGTACGAAGGCTTACCAGGTGTATTGCTGCCTTGAACCACTTTGTTTCCAGGTCGGCTTATAAGTGTGCACCTTTCTTCAGCACGCTCAGGAAAGGAACCAGGTTTAGCTGGGGTCTGGAAGCAGAAGAGGCCTTCAAAAAGTTGAAATTTTACCTCGGTCAGTTACCCAGAATGTCATCCTTGGTGCCCGTTGAACCCTTGTTCGTGAACTTGGCCGTGTCGGATTAAGCCGTTGCCTCAGTCCTGATTAAAGAGCAGGATAAAGTCCAGACTCTGGTGTTCTTTACTAGCCATGCCTTGAACAGCGCGGAGTTAACGTATTCCACCCCGGAGAAGTTTGCCTTGGGTCTAGTGATCACTTCACAGAAGCTAAGACCATACTTCTACTCACACTCAATCACGGTCCTAACAAACCAGCCCTTGAAGAAAATTTTGGGTCGATTCCAATCCACCGGTCAAGCACATATATGGACCCATGAGATGACTAACTACGACATCACCTATGAGCCCAAGAGGGCCACCAAGGGCTAGACAATAGCCGATTTTGTGGCAGAGATAACACCACCAGCCAATCAACCCCTCAATTGGAGGAAGAATTGGGAACTATCCGTTGATGGGTCTTCTTACAATCGGATGCGGTGCCGGTGTTACAATGACATGGCTTAACTGAGACTTGTTCGAGTACACCATCAGGTTCAAGTTCTAGGCATCCAAAAATGAGGTTGAGTATGAAGCATTGCTGGTAGGACTGCAAATGGCCAAGTCTGCAAAAGCAAAGAAGCTAGAGGTAAAAATGGACTCCCAGCTCGTAGTGTCACACATCACTGGTGAATACGAGGCATAGGAGGGAAGTATGAAAGCATACCTCCAAAAGGTAAAAGCCGAGCTGATCAAATTTGAAGAGGTGAACATCATCCATGTTCCCTAGTCTGAGAATCAGCACGCTGACGCACTAGCATGCCTGGCTAGTTCGGCTGTATTGGGATTCCCAAGAAACATCTTATGGGAAGAACTGAACGAAATAAGAATCAAAACACAACCCACAAGAGAAGTGAAGCTCCTTGACCGAAGTGACGAATGGATGGCCCCTATAACTTCTTGGCTAAGGGATGGCCAGCTGCCAGAGGATTAGAAAGAAGCAAAATAAATTCAAACGAAGTGCCAATGGTTTGTCTATAGGGGGGAGAGCTTCTGAAGAGGTCGTACTCCTCTCCCCTGCTCAAGTGTGTTTCCCAATCTTAGGGAAAGTAGATCCTGACCAATCTACATGAAGGTGTGTGCGGAGCCCACCATGGCGGACGCGCTCTCGCATCCAAGGTCATACAAGCTGGTTTATATTGACCCACCATCTCTGGAGATGCGACAGATCTTGTTAGAATGTGCACCATGTGTCAGTATCCCTCACATGTGCCGAAGCTGCCATCTATTGAGCTCACACCTATCTTAGAACCATTCCCCTTTAGCCTCTGGGGGATGGAAATCCTCGGATCGTTCCCCTTGGCCTTAGGCCAGGTGAAGTTCTGCATTGTAGCAGTAGATTACTTCACCAAGTGGGTTGAAACTAAACCAATCTGCAGTATATTAGTAGCCGAAGTGAAAAAGTTTATCAAGGGCAATATCTTTCCCCGTTTTGGCACACCCAAGGGCATCGTGTTCGATAATGGATGTAATTTGACACCACCCAAGTCATAAGATGATTAGCCGAGTTGGGGGCACAAGCTCGCTTCACAGCAGTAATGAGGCCGTAATGCAGTGGTCCTGTCGAGTCCATTAACAAAACCACATCATTGGCCTGAAAAATAAGCTTGACGGAGCAAAGGGTTTGTGCGCTGACAAACTTTATGAAGTGTTGTGGTCGCTCGAAACTACAGAAAAAGCAGCAACCAGGGAGAGCCCCTTCATGTTAGTTTACAACAGTGATGTCGTCCTCTACATCGAGCTAACTTTAGAAAGTACTCCCTCCGTTCATAAATCTCTTTCTTGTATTCCTTTTTAGGGTGTTTGCAAATCTTCTTCTTCTTTCCTTCATTGGAATATTTTTTCAAACAAAATACCCACACTAACCCTCTCTCCACTACCTCATTTTTTCTCCCTTTTCTCTTTCCCCTTTAACAATAAAGGACAACATGGTCCAAAAACATTAAATCTCACCTCACCTAAATTCTTGTGCAAAAAAACAAAGAAGAATAAGATTTATGAACAGAAGGAGTACCCAGGTCCAGAGATTCGATGAGTTGGAGAATAGTCACTGAATTAGGCGCAATCTCGACTTGCTCCCAGAAGTCCGAGGTAACGCGTTACTGCGTATGGCAGTTTACAAGAACCATGTCCAAGGCATACACTGAAGGGGTGAAAGCCAAGAATTTCCGTATCGGCGAACTCGTTAATAGGAAAATGGTGTCTACATGAAGACAAAACGTGGACGGAATATCCACTCCAAACTGAGAAGGTCCTTACATTATTACAGAAGTAGTCTGACCTGGAACTTACAGACTTGAAGACCTGAAGGGAAGAAAAATCAAGAAAACCTGGAACATCAATAATCTCAAGAAATTCTATGTTTAGGTCTCATGACCTAACCAATCATGGGGTTAGGACCAACGAGCCCGTCCTAGGGCCGTATTTACTTTATGCTTAGGTGAATCTAACTCACCCTAGAAGTTAGAATGGAGTTGGCCTTCTAAAAAGTCGTGCAATAAGACAAGCCCGTCCTCGGGCCGTAGTATATTCCATTTGTTTAAGACTCATCCTGGAGTCAAAATGGAGTCGACCTCCTTAAAAGCCATGTAATAGATTTTCATGGGGTCGGTTCTCCTAAACAGCCAAATTTTGTTAGTTCATCATGGAGATAACCTGGGTCGGCTCCCCTCAACAACCGATAATAAAATCTATTACAAGTTCCTACTCTCAACTCTTCTAAGCTTCCCATCCCAGCCCACCCCGAAAAAAAACAAAGAATTGGGGGCATTGAGCTGAAAGTCTCTTACTTCCCTTAATGGGGGTAAAGGGTTAAACTGACAACGTCAAGGTAATCGCAACAATTAAGGCAACAAACAAAAAATATCGAGAGATGAAAGTTTGCAAACTTAATTGGCATACTCAATTATAAAATATTACAAGTGCCATGAACGCATTGTTTCAACTCAGACAAAAATGGACTCGCAGGCCCAAAACTAAAAGAAAAAAGATGCCCAACTCTTCAAACACCACCCCGCCTGGGCTTTCATCCTTCCTGCTGCTCCTCCACCAAGGCCGATCGATCAAAGTCGTCGTAGGGGTCATAATCCAACTACTCCTTCACTTGCTCCCAGGCCCCGTTGCGAAGCCCCTTGTGTAGCCTCGGGACGTCAGCCTCAACCGAGATGGCATCAAAGGTAGCAGGGGAATAGAACACATTCTTGATGGCCTGACCCCAGATGTCCTCCATCTTGGCTAGTTGACTCTCGAGACGCTTATGGAGAGAAACTACATCGGCATCTCTGGTCGGAAGCTTCAACTCAAGCTCACCAATTTTTCCTTGTGCCTGGTCTAGCTCGGTGAGCTTACTCTTCAAGGTTTTCTTAACCTTAGCCAGCTCGGAGGAAAGGGTGGACTGAGCCTTCTTCGCCCCAGCGTCAAGCTTTTTCTTTGCCTTAGTGTAGGACTTCTCCAACAACGCAGTCAAGTCATTGCCGGTCTTCACTTAGGACTTCATGACCCTATCGAAGTAGCATGCCAAAAGATATTGCTGCAAGCATAAAGAAATGATATAAGGAGCAACGACATTAGGGGATACGACATGGTGATACCGCTATACCGACCTTGTGTGCCGTACAGAGGAACTCCTCCCGAGCCCAATCATGATGTCTGCCCATTGACCTGAGATTGGCCTCCGGTACCATATGCTCCATGAAGGGTTCCACCAACCTGCATCTTTCATCTTTGGGCATAGAGAAGAATGGCGTAAAAGCAATGGGGTCAGGTGCCACATCGCGAGTTGCAGAATCCACCGGGGTGTTGAGCTCAACGATGGTCTCCTTCCCTTTACTCCTTTGAGACTTCTTGGAGTAAGTGGGCGTAGTTCGCTCGACCCTTTATCTCTTCACAGGCGGAGTGATAGAAGCCTTTTGAGGTTGCCACTTTCGGTCGACATCAAGGATGTCCTTGTCAGCAGTAGCATCCTCCCAATCCTTCCCCTGAACATCACAAGGTTCCTGCGTACGTGGTTCAGCAACCGTGACTTTCACACCCTCCGGGGCCCATTTTTGGCCGATGTTACTCGGGGAGTGGTCGGCCGATGTTTCTACTCCGACGTTGAAGCTTTAGTACGCTGAAAGAAAAATCATCACAAAAATACAAGTGCAGCAACATAATGGAACAAAGCGAAATCACAAAACCAACCTTCGTTGTGGCCTTGGGAGCGACCTCAGCTGCAGTTCCCAGTCCATGCAAGCTCGTGACTCCGCAAGAGCCGACTTTCCCATCATGTCTTTTCCGACATCCACCTTCTCCATCAGCTTCGACTCGGCTGCAGTTGCAAAAGATGAGTTAGCACAACAACCCAAAAAAAACATGGTGCGGGAAGAAGGGTGAAGAAATCTAGCAGCGTCCTCTCTCATGAGATCCTTGTAGGCCATGAAGGCGTTGTTCAACAGCCAATCCGTCGAGGGTTGCCACCACACCGGGCGTTTGATGGGGAGACAACAACGCGAGGTGGATTACATCTCTGAAAACCTAAAATACTCCAACGTGGCGAGGTCGGCTGGAGAGAGTGGTAGGCGACCCGTCTTCTGATAACGGCGACAGTGTGGTGATCCTAGATTCCATCCCAAACCCCCCTAGGAACCAGTTTTCTACCTCAGATAGTAATAGTTGTCCTTCCACTGGTGAACTGAGCTGATTTTCAAAGGGACCAACACGTAATCTGTCGCCTCGTTGAAGTAATGAAATCCTTGGCAACCCAGAGTCGTGCATATATGCGATGTCAGCCTAAACGAAACTGCTAATGTCGCTGTGAAATTATAAGCCTTGCAGTTGCAAAGAAAAAACAAAATCATTGCCCATGAGTTCGGCGTAAGTTGACAAGGGGCGAGTTGTAACTCATGCAGTAAATCTTCGGCAAAACGTGGGATCGGGTATCTAAACTCAAAGTCAGACATCTGCGTGTAAACAAAAATTGTTCCTGGAATCGGACATGTTATCAATCCACTACGGCTTCGATAAATCAACTCCAGGTTAGTGGAAGACCCAAACTTACGCAAGAACCACCTAATGTCCTTGTCCGGAATGGTCCACCGTGTCCTAAATTGGATTGGGTCAAGAATGACCTTTTTCTTGCCCTCCTCTCTTGTGAGCTGAGCTGCAGAAGTGCTTGCCTCGCCCGTTCGATCTGCTGCCAAAGTGGACAGGTTATCCTCCTCCTTGGCTGCCCCGCTCGACGTCGTACCGGCCTCATGGATACCAGTTTCAACTTTGGCCTTCGCCCTTCCTGGCGTCATTACCACAAGTTGCATCATCGGGTTGGTCATCTTCATCCAAGTTAGACGAATTATTAGTTCCCGAATCTGACTCCAATGAAGCACTTGAAGATGACTCCGCAACATCCACGTCGATATTCCCTACCGAGTCAATACCCTCCTCCCCAATGTGAGGTGGCAACGGAGTGTCAGAGTTGGTATCGTCTAACAAACTGCTTGAGCTCGTAAGAATGACATAGGGAATTGACCGACTCATAACTAGACACCAAGGCAATCAAAGACAAGCATGTAGAAATTAACTCAAGAAAAAAGGAAATATCAGGTGCTATGTCATCGGCATTAAAATTCACCTCGGCTTGTCACGGTTTTGGCCGAACATGGCAGATGGTGGCGTGGACTTGTCCTCGGAATCCATGGGTTGTCGTATAGATCGCCCCTTATGAGCAACCCTATTCCTCCTCATCTTTTTAAATGACGCAAAACCTGCTAAAAGCAGCGAAGTGCAAAAATCACTTTTTAGGGGTGGGGGTGACCACGGACAGGCCCCACTCTGAGACGGCAGCGAAGAATTTTCGCGGGAAGAACAACCACCTGCCAAACTGAGGTCACAACCTCGAGGATCCAAAGCGCGAAGTGGAGCCACGTCTAGAGGAGTGCGCAAATACAGTTCATTCAGTTCTTCCTGCAATTTTTGTTTCTCCTTACGGAGTTGGTCTGACACGGACTCATCCGGGGCCGCTCAACGATGGATCTCGTCCAACAAGGCCTGAGCGTACAGACTCAGCCCCTGCAAGTCAGGGTCTAAGGTGAAGCATGCACAATGTGGGAGCATATTATACAACAAAAGAATGAATGAAAGAATAAGTACCTAGTATACAAAGAACGGAGTCGGAGAAAAGTAGAAAACACAAGCTAGCGAGGTGGTCAGGTTGGATTTTCTCTCTCTAGAAGAAGAGTTTCTCTCTCTGAAAATGAGTGAAATGAAAGAGAAAGAAGCGCCTATATATAGGGGAGGGTAACTGTTCACCTCCCTCCCCCGTTACCGACTCGTGTTTGCGTTCATGTGCTACACGATAAAAATCAAACGTCTCGAGATTCATGCAACCCTTGAGCTTCCCCAGTGAATCATGTTGCTTTGGTGTCAGGTCAGACTCCACTAGGACGCTGTTGTACCTCGACCTGAGGGGAAAATGTTTAGACTATTCCGATGTCGTACATCCAACCTCAATATGATGATAGACCGAGGTGACATAATCTCAGGTCATCTTCGGACCCGACCTTGGTTTGATGATAGACCAAGGTGACATGCCAGCTCGCCATGGGCCTGACCCCTGTCGATCAATTATGACCAAGCCTGGAGGCCCAAGCCCCTGTCTTCTGCGATTCACGCTCTTTAGGGCTGACGTGTCATGCTCTGTTTGGCCTCACGTTTTCCAAGGATCCTATATAGAGGACCCTTGGGCTTCCCGAAAAAGGTACATTCTCACTCTCCAACTTATTGTGCAAGACATTATTATGTTCATCTCAGAGCAAATAGTGTCATCTTGCCCTCTCATTTTGGCTTGTCACTTCACTTTCAGTAATCATGTACTGGCTTAAGCATCAGATGACAGTTCCCCGGAACCACTCCAGAGGAAGTTTACGTTTGCTAATCTAAGAGGTGACATTCCGAGCTAACTTCTGAGTTCCCATCTTCCGAAGTCTGATACAATCCATCCTTTGACGTTTCAAGGGATGAACACGGAGAAAACGTCGCAACAGATACAAATGGCCTCGATGCTCCATCAACATGTAGTACAAATGGAGGAATGTAACTAATGTAAATGTACCAATTACTACATGTTGATGCGTCACCTTTCCAAGATTCATGGCAATATGTTGCATGTCTGCGCCCTAGTGGTCAATGATACGTGTTTTGTAAAATGTTTATTATTCTGATGGCTTTACACTCACCTTGGCTTTGAGGAGCAGCCTTGGTCTTATATAATTTACTTTCTCCAGTTGCTACATACTTCTACTTTAAAATCTTGAGTTATTGTTGGTACATATTATACTAGGAGTCGAATCTGTCTATTAGAGTATCATGACTCTCCTGTGTCTTCATCAAATATTCAAAGGCCCTTTAGCCCATATTATTGCAATACCTAAACTTAACTGCATTTCTGTCACAACGTCTTCCAAGTGGTTCTTTTCACAGTTGTTCAAGAAGTAACGTCAATCTGTCCCTTCACTATGACTGTTGGGGTTAGTGGTGGAGAAAACTTGTAATCGATTAATGAATCAAAACTCTAGTCCTCTTATCCCCGCATGATCTACCAAGACCGTGTTTACAACCACACAAGACCCTCATGTTTGCTCTCACAAGACAACTCTCTCAAAGTCACTTGACAAGAACTTGATTACTTCTCTTTACCTATCCCATATATATAGGCCTAAGAGAATTCCTACTCCTAATACAATTAGGAAACCAAATATATTAGGATTATTCTCTTGAATCCTAATATAATACAACTTGCTTTGATAAAGTATACTACCTAAAACATATCCTAAAACAATACGCATTGAACTAGGAAACAACTAGGCTAGCAACTAAACTGAAACAAGGACTCAACACCGCATCCGACGCGTGAAATTCGGCACACTGCACATGTGCCCGACCGGGCAGAAGTACTCGGTGAAAGTGCCCGATCGGGCACTATTCTAGAATGCCCATCTACTGCATTGTTTCGACCCGCAACTTGCCGCTGCTTTTCCGTGCAACTTCCCGCTGCTTTTCCGCGCAACTTTCTCTGCCTATACTTGTCTTCTCAAGATCTTCACGCGTCACCCTTGTCCTCCCGGGTTACCCCGAGGCCCTCTCATGTCGGGCTTGCTTGAGGTCCAGCAAACATCACCTCAAGACCGACATGGTCTTGACTCGCCTAGCAACAGTGCCCACCGCATCGCCCCTCGCTTGGCGATGCCTCCCCTTGAACCAACTCCTCTCCATCCATACCATAGAGTCCTCTCGCATTCTTCTTTCCATCATGATTGCCACTCCTTCCTTGGCCACCATGATGTTTTCGTTCACCATGAGAATCACGCAACCTTCCTCATCAAGTCTACTCATTGAGACTATACTCTTTGCAAGCTTAGGAACATACCTCACCTAGGTTAGCCTCCCATCTTGACCATCGTGAAGCTTCATCTTCACTTCTCCAACACCCTCAACCTTAATCGCCTCACCGTTAGGATAGTTGGTTGTCTTCCCTACACACTCCTTATAGGACAAGAACATATCTTTCCTATTACACATGTTACATGAAGATCCTGAATCAAGAACCCATTCATCTCTAGGTCCTTTCACCTCCTCTACCATCTAGAGATCTCCATCACTCTCAACCCACACCAAGAGCCGCAAGTCCTTTCCCAGGCACCTCTGCGAGAATCTTCGTGTCCACTTTCCACTTTGGACAATTGAACTTGATATGTCCCTTCTCGTCACAATAGAAACATTTGACCTCGGAACTATGCCTCTGGCCCTTGGCCCGACCCTTTCTACGTGAACTCACCACAAGAGCCCCATCCAGCGAGCTACTCGACCCTTCCTTCATCAACCTTTCCGTCTCAAGAAGTACTACAAAGGTCTCGTCCAAGGCCAAACTTGTTCTTCTCACAAGCAACGTGGTTTTTACCGTATTGAACCTCATTGGAAGAGAAACAAACAATATAAGAGCTCGGTCCTCATCCTTGTACTTCTCATCCAATGCATCCAATGGGGTGATCAAGCCATTAAAATTGTTGAGATAATCTCCCAAGTCACCGTAGATTCCATCTTGAGCTCTAAAAGGTCCTTCTTTAGGAACAACTTATTAGCCAAAGACTTGACATATGGATCTCTGCTAACTTTTTCCAAAGAGCCGGACTCGCCTCCTCAAGTACATGGTACGTGATCTCCGGCGCAAGAGAAAAGCGAATAGTCACCACCGCACGTAACTTCTTGTCCTCCCATGTCGAGGACTCCATGGAGTCGGGCTTCTTATCGCTGGGAGTGGCATACAATTTTTGTTGTATTAGGTTTTCCTTCACCATGCTTTGCCATAGTGCAAAGTTGTTCTTACCGTTGAATAACTCAATCTGAAACTTTCCACCAAAAACCTTCTCTGTAAAGATAGCCTTGAGCCTAGCTCTGATACAACTTTATGGGGTTAGTAGTCGAAAAAAAGAGAAACACAAGACACAATATATGGAGAAAAGTTTTATTCGAGTAATGAATCAACACTCTAGTTCTCTCACCCCCACACGATCTCCCTAGACCGTGTTTACAACCACACAATACCCTTTTGTTTGCTCTCACAAGACAACTATCTCAAAGTCTTTTTACAAGAACTTGATTACTTCTCTTTACCTATCGCATATGTATAGGCACAAGATAAGTCGTAGCCCTAATACAATTAGGAAGCCAAATATACTAGGGTTATTCTCTAGAATCCTAATATAGTACAACTTGCTTTGATAAAGTAAACTACCTAAAATATATCCTAAAACAATACTCATTGAACTAGGAAACAACTAGGCTAGCAAATAAACCGAAACAAGGACTCAACACCGCAACCGATGCACAAAATCCGGCACAGTGCACGTCTGCCCGACCGAGCAGAATTACTCAGTGAAAGTGCTCAATCGGGCACTATTCAAGAATGCCCATATGTTGCATTGCTTCGACTCACAACTTCCTTATGCTTTTCCCCGCAACTCTCGATGCCTTTGCTTGTCTTCTCAAAGATATCCACATGTCACCATGTCCTCCCAGGTTACCCCAAGGCTCTCCCCACGTTGGGCTTGCTCGAGGTCCAACATTGAATCTGAGTTCTTCTAGGTTGGTTCTCATAGGGTCGTATTATACCGGTTCGATTGGCTCCTCATCGGTAAAATTTTCTCTTCTTTTGGAATACTTGTGCATTATCTTGGTGGTTTTATCTCCATTTTCCGAACTAGGATCCATTAAACATTGTAAGATTTAGTGTACACCTCACGCAAGGTCTTATGATTTTCCCCACCTAATGATTGTTGAATCCCCCAATATAGAGTTTACTCAAATGTATTCGTTTACCCAACTTCCAAATGGGCCGAGTCAAGAACAAATCATAGACGTTCTAGGAATTTGTTGTTGTATCATATACAACCATACTACCCTTATCTAGTTTCTCCAATGTTGTGCTTTTCCTTTTCTTCACGTACGGAGGGAGGAACTTGGTTCAGATTTCAGCCTAATGATTCTCTTAGTTAACGATTTTAACATGTGGCTAGGTTTAGGGCTTTCTTCGAGGATCAAATCCTAAATGTGAAGCGAATCTAGGATTTTTCTCTAGAGTCTCATCCGATCAACTGCTTTTGTCGTAGTCTGGATCACCACTAATGCTTACACTATACTTGGCACCAAAGCGCTTCTCGGTCACTTTCAAAGGGTTCGGGATTGTGGGAAGTGCGTCTAAGACTTACTTTCGGGACCCCTCATACGAGTGTTCGAGTAGACTAAGATCACAAATCAAGTCGAGATCAAATAAAGAAGGAACATGTGTGATTGAAGAAAAATGTCTTTCATTCAACAGTAAAAAATAACAAGTAATAGAAGATATGAAACTTGATCACATAATAGTTAATCTACTCCTAAGTCCTAAGAGACTTTACATCTTATCCTATGAAATGTTGTAAAGGAATGCAGTAACAATGCTACATTAGTCTAATCCTAAAAAGAAAACAAGAAATGCCTTAAACAATTGGTTTAGAAAATGGACGTTATTGCCTCCCAAAAGCTTCAGCCGTACACTATCTCAAACTTCTGGCACTCGACCACCAGTTCTTCTGCCTATGTCCCACGCTCTTCTTCTTGTTTCAACTTCAAAGTTCATACCTCCTTTTTCCTTATCTCTCACTGCGATATTATACTCTCAGCATTGTAGTACATATCAATGGCAATATATGACATTCAAACCAGAAGGCATTATATTCACATTTCTTATATTAATTGGACTTACTTCGAATATCCTATGACCACCTTTTTCCAGAATCTTCAATACAATATAAATTTTAGTTATTAAACATGTCATATTGTGTCATATATATACATAGAGCACGGATCCTGTAGAAGTAGTAGGTAGATGAGAAATGAGAAGCAATACTAGCCATCAGATCTAGAGATCCAATGGTCTTGATACGTGCATAGAAAAGAACACACGTCGTTTTTATAAAAGACACGGACATAATAGACCTTTCACGCGAGGAAATTAAAAATAAAAAACAAAAGAAAAAACTCAACAGACCAACCCTCCCTCTTTTCCCAGCGACCCCACATCTCTCTTCTCTCTCTCTCTCTCTCTCTCTCTCTCTCTCTCTAAACCCAGACGCACCCACCTTTGCCGATGACACATGAATTCCGGCTGCCATTTCCAACCATAGTCAACAAACACATGAGACTGGATACTTTCTCTCTCCTCATCTATCTTCCCCGACATAACCTACATCGGCAGCCGACCTTCGCCACTTATCGTCGAGTTACCCTATCCTCGTCGGCGACGTAGTACAATCCTACCCTCCACCGGAAAGTGTTTCTCTCTCTCTCTCTCTCTTTCTCTCTCCCCCTCTCTCTCTCTCCTCTGCTCTTCATTCTCTCTCTACTATGCTATCCTTTCTAGACCTAGTAGGTGACAACGCCGACGACTTGAACCAACACCCCACCGGAGAATCGTAGCCCCCCTCCCGCCCAGTGAGAAACACAATCCCACCCAGGACCACCTCTGTGTCTCTCTCTTCGACCCACCCAGACCAAACAATATCGGATCTAGAATCTACGTTGAATTATTTTTCTTTATTTTTTTCGGTTAAATTATTATGTTTGTTTTGATGGGACTTCCATAAGTGATACTATTTGTTAAATAAGTGATACTATTGGTACAAAAAGAGATACTTTTTTTTTGTTGCTTTTTATTTAGTTTACTTAGTTTAAACCGTAACCGACCAGGCCACCTAATCTTTTGCCCTGAAACCGTACCAATCGCCACCACATAGCCGAAAGTGGTGTGGGGGAGATAGATGAAGCAAGAGGAGAATGAGAGGTAAAAAGGACTCGAGTGTTGAATCAGGGAGAGGAGAGAAGAGACGTGTGAAGCTTTATCATCCAGCCTGACAATGGTGAAACTTTGGTGACCGATGAAGGTTGCAGGGGTCGGTGTATGGTCATGTTGGCGGAATTGAGGAGAAAAGGTTGTGGGTTTGAGGAAGAGAAAGACGGTATAAGGGAGAAGGGGTGGGTGGGGAAGCGATTGAAATGGCAACCATTCCCGTAACAATGGCGTTGAATTGACCAACATGCCTTCAGGTTTGGTGAAACTACCACACATGCCACCGTTTCACTTAATGATGGAGTTTTAATCTCGACCGTTCGTTCCTCTTTTTTAATGATCAAGATTCAATCTCATTTCTCTTCCTACTTGCACTTCTCATCTATATATGTATGTATGTATGTATGTATGTATGTATGTATGTATGTATATGTAGATACACACACGTCTGCGTAATTCTAATACATAAATTCTAATATTTTGTAAAACACATTCATCCATTGAATCAGTCATATATTTTGATGAAAAATTGAATCCCTTCTATGGCGGGTTTCTTTCCGTAGTGAGCCCTCAAAACGTCAAAGGGGTTATTGTATCGAACTTGAAAGAAGGAGAATTGAAAAGTTGAGCTCGGACTGTCACTTCGTTGGCCTACAAAAAGTAACAAACATGAACTGCCCCAGGGATGGTTTCGGGAAACTGTCCTACAATGCTTAAGTCAATACATGATTACTGAAAGCGAGGTGACATGCTGAAATGAGAAGGCAAGAGGGCACTTTTTGCTCCGAGATGAATAGAATAGTGTCTTGCACAATGGGTCAGAGAATGAGCGTATACCTTTTTCAGAAAGCCCAAGGGTCCTTATATAGGTTCCTTAGAAAGTGCAAGGCCAATCAAGGCATGACACGTCAGCCCTAAAAAGCGTGGATCATGGAGGCCAGGAGCTTTTGGGCCTCCAAGCTTGGGCCCAATTGGTCAACAGGGGTCAGGCCCATGGTGACCTAACATGTCACGTTGACCATCCATCATACCGGAGTAAGGTTAGAGGTGACCCGGAAGTACGTGCACCTCGGAAGAGGACGTTATGAAGTAGGGATGGTCTCAACATTTTCCCCTCAGGTCGGGGTGAAACAGCATCCTGGTGGGGTTCGACCTAACACTGCATTGACATGGCTCACTAGGGGAGTGCAAGGATTGCACGAATCTTGAGGTGTTTGATTTTTGTCGTGTAGCGCATAAATGCGACCACGTGTCACCATCGTGGGGGGAGGTGAATAGTTACTCTCCTCCCCAATGTACATGCACTTATCTCTTTCGCTCATTTTATGAATTTTAGAGAGAGAAAATTTGTGTCTAGAGAGAGAAAATTTGACGTGATCACTTCGCCCATTTTGCATTTTTCTGCTTTTCTTCGACTTCGCATTTTGTATACTAGGTAATTTTCATTTATTCATTCTTTGTGTTGTATAATATGTTCCCACGTCGTACATTTCACCTCGGACCCTAGTTTGAGTCCACAAGCAGAGTCTCTATTAGACGAGATCCATTTGTGAAGTCCTTTGGACGTGGTTCCACTTCTCGCCTTGGATGCCCAAGGCTGCGACCTTGGTACATTAGGTGGCGGTTCATCTTGCAATGAGGCTCCGCCGCCACCTACTGAGAGTGGGAGCTGTCCGAGGTCAGCCCCTCCCCAAAAAAGTGATTTTTTTGAATTGCCACCTTCATCGGCTTTGGCGCCATCTCAGAAAACGAGGAGGAAGACGTTTGCTTTTAAGGGGCAACCTCTCCAACGAGGCCATGCCATCGCCTGCCGAGGCCGGCCAAAACTGTGATACAGCCTTGGCGAATTTCAACGCCATTGACACCGGACCGGATAGTTCATTTGTTGGTGAGTCATTTTCTTGCATGCTAGTTTCTGATTATTTGAATTGTAGTCATGAGTCAGTCAGTTCCTGAGGTCGTACCGTCGAGCTCGGCGACTTTGTCGGAGGGTACAGTGTCCAACTGTTAGTTGCCTCCATGTTGACACCAAAATAGTTCCCCCGAAAGAACCCTATGACGATGAATAATCTAAGGTATAGGTCCCGAAAACCTGTAATATGCAAAATATTGAAAACTCGAAAATCCAAAAAAAAAGTCAATTGAATTCAAAAGGGCAAAATGGTCATTTCACCTCACCCTTGAAGCTTCTAGACCTCCCCTTGGATTCCCCTAGGATTCCCGACCAAGGGGAAATAAAACCGTAATAGACTCATTAAACCAAGGGCCAGCGATATAGGTCCAAATTGTTGCCCACCCAACGATTTGACCATTATTCGATACCCACCCAGTGAATTGATCCATATTCGCTGGGTCAAGGGGCAATTTGCAACCAAATCGCGGCTTGTTGGTCCTTCCTTGACCGTTACCAAATTAAATGCATGGTTCAATTTCCAGCGAATTGCACCAAATTCACTGGGCACTGATCGAAAATGAAGCAAATCGCCTGGCACCTGGCGAGGCCAAGGTGCATTGAATTTTCAACCACTATATAACCCCATGTATTAATCCTACGTAAACACAAGAAGACATTACATACATTAGACACAAATACCCAGAAAACAACGAACAACCAAAAAGTCCTTTTCTCCCAAGCTTAAGGGATTTATTTGGCATTTTTCTCATATTTTCCTTAATCAAAATCCACGAAAAAAAAAACAAAAATACAAAACCGTTCCATCAAAATTTCGCGTATAACACAATCAAGGGCAAATCTCATTCAAAGGTAGATTCCCGAGGGTCCACCCCTCCTAAGGCACTCCTTAGGAGGGGAGTCATGATTTTTGTACATTTTATTTTAATTTATTTTAATTTTATTTCTATTTATGTCATGAAATTAGAGAAAACGATAAATCTATATTATTTTCTTTACTTTTAGACAAATATTTTTATTTCATTTTTGCTACTGCCCAGTACATATTTTA
>ONZA01014866.1:54113-64761 GCA_900322205.1 Kewa caespitosa | reverse complement strand
ATATAATTACTTATTTATAATTTATCCATTAAAAAGTTTGTTGATGTATGTGAGTAAGTATCTTCCTATACAACAAAAAAAAGGAATAAAGGGGTGGGGTTTGTTTTTTTAGAGACTATCAACTTTTCCAAAAATGACAGTCGTGCTCAGTTTTATTCCTCCTTTTTCAATTTGAGTTTCATATAAAAGTTCATACATGTTTGCTCCAAAGGGCTCACAGACATATCATTCTTTTGCAATAATTCTCGTTACGTCATTCATGTATTTTTTTTCTCTCTATTTTCTTTTCATTATGTGGAAACCAACCTCCCCAATTTATATCTTCCACTTTACTTTATTTCTTCTATCTCCTCTAAATCATCTCAATTTTATCTCAGTTAAACCTATTCTTTAAATCTGACGATATATTTTGATGATTCATTAAATGTTTTCCCCCTTACAAATTCAAAAGTTTTCGAATTTTCTAATCTTTCATGCAACTTGTTCTATGAGTTCGGGATTGTAACAATTCCAATGGTTTGCATTGAATTTCCAATTCCTATCATGTTCACTAATTGGAAGCATGAGTGAGGATGGAGAGATACTAGAAAGAAAAGCTTCGAGTGTGTCAAAACGAATCTTGAAAGAAGTTAATGACTAAGTGACTTCATGAAGCAAAATAATAGTTTTCATTATCTACATATTCTTATCAATTCAAAGAAATATGGAAGAGTTCATTCTCCTCAAGAACAATATGGAATGTTAATAATCGTAATTTGTCAATAAACTTACAACCAAATACGAAGGAAGTGATTTGGATATGTATCTTGATAATTTTTTTTTTTTTTTTTTTAGATATCAAATGATTGATGATTTTTGAATGTTTAACAAGAGCCTATTAGATCAAATTGTGAGGTCTGATCGAGGATATAAAATTCTACATTTTACCTTATACTACAAAATCTTATGCCGTAATATGGAAATCATGGGTGTAGAATGCTTGAATGATAGATAATCTTAAACCTAAGTAAGAGTGAAATGCAGTTGTCCGTAACTTCTGTTTATAAAAACTCATTTTTAAGGCCTTGTTTTTGGGTTGAACTGGACTAAAAATATGTCCAAAAGAACAACACCTAAATACGAGATGTCAACTTTTGGAATATGACTATTATACTTTCAATGAGCAATTTTTAGGAATTGAGTTCTCAATGCAACAAAGATTTTTAACTCTTCTGTTAAGAGCATAGACACATATATTACTTTTGAGTAAGAATGAAGTGGTTTAAGGCTCGACGTCAATTTGCGATTCTCAAACTTCTTGTTAAATCTTCACAACACTTTGAACTTGATAGACGTGGGTCAAATTTAGGTCCAAAAATTTTTAAATCGATTTGGGTATAGGTTTCTCATGACCCATATGCGACCTACTGTAAGTGGGTAACTAGGAAAGTTTTTATAATCTATAGATATAGAAGTCATTGAGTTCTTTGAGCTATCACTATCTTCAAATACACAACATATTCCATATTAATGGCTAATTATTGTGATTGGTCCCTATTACAATTGGACATGCAGCGTTCCGTAACAAAGCACATTCCCATCAGTATTTTCTTTCGCTTGAGAAACATATGCAAATCATGGCAATCAAACATATGAGAAGACCAATATAACATAAACTCAAATCCCATGCACCCCTTGTTGGAGTACCAAATTTACTCTTGCTCATGCCTAACACTTTCACCACATATTGTCACTAAACTCAAGCCTCAACGATTTTGAACTCCGTCGATTTGTTTTGAGATATGGAGATTTGAAACTCAAACCCCTTAAGTTATTGCCTCTTGAAGGGAGTGATGTTTGTATGGTAGGTATTCACGTGGGTGGCTGGTATTTGTTGCAAGTTACCTTACTATCTTCTTGTTCAACCCTCTTGCGAGGTGGAGGATCGAGCTTTGATTACTTACATCTTTCCCTAACATATATGAAATCTATCATCATTATCATTGCTCTCGTGACACCAACATCCTCTAGTACATTCTAATTAACAACATAAACCATGAGGACTATGAGATTCAAAGTGCAAATTGTTAAGAATAATTATGTGCACAAAATTATCATATCTGAAAATCTTTCAACCAATAAGAATTTTGTGGCCTTAGCTCTACTTAACAATGTAGAAAGGGACTTGGCTATGTAAAGGGGATTTGTCCCCCTAGGTTGATCCAAATCAATGATTTTTATACAACGATTTTTCAACCGTTGGATGAATCATCCACCAATGACTTAACCATTAAGATTTCAGGTCAAGAAACTAGAAAAAGAATCTAATTTTGAAGTGTATAGAATTCGGCTACAATACGAGTAATGTACCCGTACTCTACTAGAAAAGATAATGCAAGTGTGCCTCGCAATTCAAGAAACTAAAGAAAAACTAGCTCCCTTCCACAGTGACCCGGCTAGGTAGGCTTTTGCCTTGTATGTGACCTGACTGGGTGGGACTTCCAAGAAGTAATTTGCGAGAGTGACCTGCCTGGGTTAATTTGGCCTTGTTGTTGGACCCGGCAAGGTGGGTCAGCGTGGCACGATTTGTGGGCTTTTCTATAAGCCTTGTGTATTCGGGTTGTAGATCTAATTGTTTTATATACTCTTCTAGGCACAATTGTTAGATAATTCAAGAGATAGAGAAGAGAGAAAACACAACTAATAGAAAGTTAATCTTAGGTGTATCTCTAGTTCATTATGGTGAGAACTTGTGAGAGATTGTCAGCAGCTTGAGTGAGATTGCTTGTGTATTTGGTGAGATTGTGAGTTAGAGAGATTGTTCATCTCTATAGTATTCTTGTATTCTCTTGTTCTCGTCTTCATCGTAGTGGATTGATTTCTCCGTTGTCCGTAGTTCTTACCCTTGTTTTGGGGTTTTCCACATAAACGTTGTGCTCTTTACTTGTTCTTGTTTTCTTCTCGCGCATACATATACATCTTTATTGTCATCTAGGAACAATAATCTAAATCATAACCGTGACAAATTGGCATCAGAGCTTTGGATGGTTGTTCAAGGGGAAATTAGGGTTTGATCTTGAAAGATGACGGGCATGAAGATTGATATAGAAAAGTTCAATTGCTCGGTGAACTTCGGGTTATGGAAGTTGAAGATGCTGACATATTGGTTCATAACGGGTTGTCAAAGGCACTGAATGGAAAGGAGAAGAAATTGGAGGAGATGACGGATGCTCAGTTTCATGGAACTGATGAGAAGCCTTGTCCACCATACAACTGTTCTTGCGGATGAAGTGTTGCGTAGGGTACTGAAGGAGAGGACATTTGAAGGCATGTGGCTCAAACTAGAGTCACTCTACATGATGAAGAGTGTCACTAATCATCTGGTGTTGAAAATTCGGCTACATGAATTGAAACTTGAGGAAGGTAATCTTGTTGAGCATGTCTTGATGGTTTGATTATACTATTTTGGATCTTCAAAACATAGATGTAAAACAAGATGATGAGGATTTGGCCATAGCGTAGTTGTGTTCCCTACCCCTGTAATTAAGCGCACTTTAGAGAGTCTATGATGCTTGGTCGGGATGTGTTGACCTATGAGGATGTGAAGTCTTATTTTTTGCAACGTGAGTTAATGGAGGGACAACTGGTTGGTAAATCTGAGGGTTCTCATGGTGTAGGTTTGTTTGCATCAAGGGGTAGACATGATGAAGCGGGTCTAGTAAGGGATCCCGGTCTAAGTCTAGTGGTAACAAGTTCAGGATTTTGATTGTCATGGTTGCCATAAGAAGGGTCATATTATAAGGTATAGTCCAGAGGAGAACAATAATTCTAACAAGTCAACTAGAAAGAATAAAGCTGAGGTTGTTGTAGCTCAGGAGGAAGATAGTGAAAATGATTATAATGTGCTTACTGCTTGTGATTCGAGTTTTGAGATTTATGATAAGTGGATTTTAGACTCTGGTTGCTCCTATCATGTTTGTTCCAACAAAGATTGGTTCTCTACATATGATTTAGTTCGAGGTGGAGTTGTATTGATGGGTAATGGTACTATTTGTAAGTTGTAACGTTGCTGGAGTTGGGATCGTGAAGCTCGAGATGCATGATGGAGTAGTAAGCACACTCACTGATGTCAGGTATGTTCCCGAGGTATAGAAGAACCTTATATCGCTTGGTACTCTTGACAAGAGACGGTATCATGCACCATTGGTGGTGGAGTTCTAAACGTCACCAAGGGTGCATGAGTTACAGTTAAGGGGAAGCAAAAGGGAGCGTTGTATGAGCTTGTGGGTTCAACAGTTGTGGGGACTAATTCTACTGTGAATTCTTCGATTGTGAGTTTGAGGAAGGTATATCATATGGAACTTGGTCACAATAGTGAGCTTGGAAGAGATATTCTCCTCGGTAAAGCTTTAGATGGTCAATGAGGACCTTGGGAGGGGGGGTGCCCTATGAGGTGGGTCCTTTGGCACGAGTTTGGTGACAGACAGTGTTCTTTGTTTACTATTGGTGTCGAAGAGCATGAATTGGTCTTCAAGGTGGAGATTTTTAAGCGTGCCTTGCAATTTGGGAAACCAAAGCAAAACTAGCTCCATGCCATAGTTACTCGGCCAGGTAGGCTTTTGCCTTTTATGTGACCCGGTCGGGTGGGACTTCCAGGAACTGCTATGTGGGTGTGGCCCGCCAGGGTCAATTTGTCCTTGTCATCAGACGCGGTCGGATGGGTTAGTGTGGTGCGATTTGTTGGCTTTTCTTTAAGCCTTGTGTATTAGAGTTTTAGACTTAATTTTTATGTATACTCTTTTAGGTACAATTGTTAGATAATTCAAGAGATAGAGAAGAGAGAAAACACAACTAATAGAGAGTTAATCTTAGGTGCATCTCTAGTTCCTTGCGGTGAGAACTTGTGAGAGATTGTAAACACCTTCAGTGAGATTGCTTGTGTAGTTGGTGAGATTGTGAGTTAGAGAGATTGTTCATCTCCTTTGTACTCTTGTATTCTCTTGTTCTCTTGTTCTCTTGTTCATTATAGTGGATTAATTTCTCTAGTGGTTTTTACCCTTGTTTTAGGTTTTTTTCACATAAATCGTTGTGTTCTTTACTTGATCTTGTTTACTTCTGGCACATACCTATTAATCGATCATTTTCATCTTGGAACGGTAATCTAGCCCGTAATCCTAACAGATAAACTATTTTTAATAATTTCTAAAATAGTTTGCCAAAAAAATTGCTGAAAATATCAGTTCGAAAGTTGCATTTTTTTTTTCTAAATTTGAAATTTTGATTACCAATTTTGAAAAATGAATAAGAAAAAAATCATATTTATTTTGAAGTTTCTGAAAAGTGTATTTTTGTATATGTCAATGCAAGGGCCACAACCTTCTCGCGGGCGGCTGAAAGTTTCGCGCGCGTCCCCCCACAGATTGGTGCTTAATTTATGTTTGGTTATTTTGTTATTCTTAAGTGTTAATTGTCATTGTGGTGTTTTAGAGTCACCATTTTATTATAGGACAAATAAAGAAATTTTTTGTTTTTATACTCCTCTTCTTCCTAATGGAAGTACTTTGACTCCTCAATCTTGCGATCAAAGTCTAAGTTTGGGAGTAAAGGTACGAATTAGATGTGAAATACATTCGATTCGCCCATTTTACAACGACCACTAATAGTGATTTACAGAATTTTACGTCGAGTCCCTTGGTTCTATACAAGTTTATTTTCACCCTATTGTTGATCTAAGTTATGTACATTTTATTTATTAGGTGATCAATTTGCATATGCATCCATATTAAACCAAATTACCCAGAAGAAAATAAAATATAATAAAGAAAACAAATGACATGTCCTTGGGAAGGGAGAAATTGTTAAATGGGCCAAATTACATCATTAGAAAAAAGGAAAAGAAAGAAGGAGAATAAGTTAAAATTTAATAACAAAATAAAATATGGGTCATTTAAAAAAAATTGAGATTATTATTTTCTCTAGATTCGTGACATGAGAAAAAATGAAAATAAATGGATAAACTGAATAATAATTAAACAATAAAGAATACGGAAACCTCTCATGCGTCGATCATCGAAGATTTGGACCCTCAGGAGCCTACCTTAGACCAAGATCTTCTTGGACGTTTCTAGCACGCGGAATTCTATTGATTGGAGAAGAGTTTAGGATCTTGGTGGTTTGTGATTGGAACGTTGGGATAATGCAAAATGTAAGGAAATTAAGCTGATGCAAAGTGTATATAGGTAGAATGTAGTTTCTGGATGATCATTCTGTCATGTAGGAAGGGGTATACATGGGTAGAGCTTCCCCCATTTGATGATGTTCAAATTTAATGCACCAAGGTATGGCGAATATGACCAAATTCACTGGACAACCCGGTGAATATGAAGAAAATCGCTGGTTCTCAAACAATTTGGTGCAAATTCGCTAAAGATGAAACGAATTTCACAACAAAACGCTTGGGAAACTTAAGAGTCAGCGAATTTGAGAAAAAATCGTTGAGCTATCCAGCGAATATGACCATATTCGTCGAGTCTCAAGCGAATATGGAGATGTTCGCCGGGTTTCCAGTGAATATCTTCATATTCACTGGACCTGGTTCCCTTTCGTGCATTGAATTTCATCGTTTGGATGAAACTACGTGGTTCTAAGGTCGCAATAGAACCACGTGGTTCTATGGTAGTCGTTAGATTGTTCTAGAAGCCTTATGGATGGTCTGTTTTGACATTTTTGCCCTTAGACTCCATATTCTCTCAAATTTGTAGGTCCACATGCTAGAAAATTCAAGAAAACAAATCCTTAGGCTAGTTATGGTCACTCTGGGCAAAGAATAGGTGTTTGATACCCTCTTGATGTTTCGTCCACGACATGTATGTAAGTGAACAATGTTTGATTGCTGTTGTTGTTTTTTTTCCAAGCATGATATTTGTAACATTGGCTCATATTTTGAGCTCTTCTTTCATGTATGACATGTATAAGATAATGATACCTTGATTTGCATGTATGTTCATTTGATCATCAATGACATGTGTTAGGCAAGGTGCCTAGTATGCTTTGTCATAGTGTGTGTCATGTGTCCTTTGAGCTTTGATGGCTCTCTTTTGTTTTTGGTGACACGATTTCTTTGTCTTTTTGTCTTAGGAGAGAATGACGAACCTATGTGTTGTGGTGGCATCAATAATGCGATCATGCATGACTAGGATACTTGAGGTGTGACTCATTTTTATAGGAAGATGCTTGGTCTTTTGTGTGAGTCACCCTTGCATGAAATGCTATAATGGAATGCTTTTCTAATATGGGTATCACCTTCTCGTGGGGAGATGATGATTCTCATTAGATGCTCATGAAAGTGATTAAATGCAAAGAGCCTAAAGTGTAGTTATCCTAAGGCTAAGGGCTTGTATGGACTTGGTTTGTCCAAGGTGATGCTTGGATGAAACTTGTGCTTACTTTTGAGGTGGTCTAGTGAGGCTGGGTCTCAAGGTATATGGTATTAGATGAGCCTTGGGCTTATGGAACGTAATGTTTGATGATTTCATAAGATAAAAGGGTGCAAATGCCAAGTCCTCTCTTGGATTCAAGGATTATTTGGATGCTTTGTAGAAAGCGAGGTCAATTGAACTTTGACATAGTGCGTCAATGACCCTTTTGAGAAGGTCTTTTGTTCCGTCTTTTTTTTTTTTAGTTATTTAAGATGAACCTCGAGTATGAGAGGTTTCGTACGTATTCGAATGAGAATTAGGCCGATCGTAGTTCGAGAAAGTGTTGAATTGCCCTGACTTTTGCCTAGATGCATTCTCTTGGATGATCAATCTATCGTGCTTTCTGTGCATGAAAAAGATCCAAACTTGTTCAAATAGATAATTTGGTCATGCTTCAATCTTGAGTTAGAGGGTGACTTAACAACTAGTTGGTATAATCGAGACAAGTCCACTTCTTCCCTATCTTTGAGGTTCTTGTTTTTTATTTTTTTTTATTTTTTTTTTTTAATTTCTCTATTTTTTAGTGCGATTGACATAGGAAGAACAAAGAGCTATGGCATTACACCTAGTCATAAGTCGTGTGGATGAGACATGGCCTGTTTTATGTGAATGTCTCTAAAAGGAATGCTTAAAAGACGTGTACCACGCTCTTCATTTTTTTCTTTTGATTTCTTTTGAGGACACCCATGTATTTTGAGAGCGGTGTCCTCCTTCAAGAGATAAATTAAACAACTATTCATAATTTGAGTTCTTATGTGCTTGACATTCTTCGTGCCTCTTTCTTTACCTGTGCCTTCAAGAAATGAGGATCACCAGCACGCGATCCAAGTATCGGCTCCTTCAAGTCCACAAAATATTTTTCATGAAAGTAATTTTTTTTTTAAATAAAAGAAGAAATAGATAAAAGGAAAGAGAAAGTTCATTCCCAAATTCAATGGTGCATTATGGGAAGCCCCTGGTTGTAATACATGTTTTTTTTGATTTTTATATTATGGTCAGGCCCTTGTGGGGTTACCTACGTATCCAATTTGGAATCGGGCCACACGTAGTTCCTATAAAGTACTTTTTTTTCTTTAGCTGAACATCATCATGGATGACGTATGCTCCTAGTACTTTCAAGTGAAGAGTACATGGGATATGGGTTCTACCTAGAGGGGTGTAACCTCGTCGAATTCATCTAGCTCGTCAATTTGTTCCATGTTCTTTGAGCGATTGACCTCAATATTGATTAGTTCATCTTCTATTGCTAATCTAGCCTCGATAAGTTGATTGAAAGTGCTTATAGGTTGGAAGATCATGTGATTCTTATATTTCTACTAGAGGTTTTGTATAATTGTGCGCACTTGATCCCTTTCGGAGGGTCTACAGACCATATGGGCCGCCCTCTCTATCCATTTATTGACAAAGGACATGGGAGTTCCCGGCTAATGTCCTCTCAAGTTTTGATTCTTTCAACATCGAGTCCATAAAATTAGTTGAAGCGGGTCCATCTAAGGACATGGGAAAAATATGGGGAAACAAACCTTTTTCGACTCCCTTAAGTTTAAGAATAGTGGTGAATGCCCTTAGATTAGTCCTAGGAAATCTGTGCTCTTAAATTAGGGAAGGCCGGTGAGACAGTCTTGTCGGGTAAAGTGCGTGTAAGGTTATGGGTGACTTCCTCAACTTCATGGTACTCGATGAACAATTTGTGGTGCTTGAGAACCGATTCAAATTTATTGATTTCTCCCTTGATTGGGTCAACCTCTTCTACATTCTTAAGTTTCTTTTGAGCTATTCTATCAGAAAGACCCTGAATAAGTTGGGCAAGATCCTGAAGGGTTACCTGGTCACCCATTTCAAAGTTTAGTTGTCAAGCGCAAGAAGGAGGCGCCTGAGGAATTGGCGGTAGAGATGGTTGCGATTAAGTTGGTTGCGGTGGTGGTGGTGATGGCCTTCGAATGAGTCTATTCTCTGGCCACCACGTACCTAACGAACTAAGTCCTCCCTAGAATTAATTTATAAATTAGAAGTGGTTGAGGAAAAAAGAAAAGGTAAAAAAAGTTCTTATTTTTTTTTTAAGAAGAAATAATGGGGCAAATCGAGGGTGAAGCCCCCAGTCAAAGGTTCGAGTCTTGTCGCACACATTCACAATGACAAGCACGCGAATGCAACATGATCCTTACATTTCACAACCTAGTAATTCTTGGCTGTAGTTCTTCTATATTGTTGAAAGGTTGGACAAAAAGGCTCCCATGACATGGTGTGCCTACAATGTAATGGAGTGCATAAGCATCATGGGTTACCACTTTCCTCCCTCAAGTAGATAAAGAGGAATGTCATGAGTAGAGAGTCATTACGAGTTGCATGGAGTATCAAATGGATCCTCCATGTGTCGAACTTCTCCCCTAAGGTGGATTTTGGGTTACTTAGTTTGCGCGAATGCATGAACTACATGGATGTATGATGCAAAATCGAAACAAATTACTTATGCTAATTTCCTAAATCATTTTAGAGTTTCATCCTCTTAAGTTTGGGCCACGGACCTCCCGCAGGTGGCAGAAAGTTCGCGCACGGCCCCCCATGGAATTTGGGGTTTAATTTATATTTGGTTATATTGTTATTCTTAAGTGCTAATCGGCACAATTAATGTGTTTTAGAGTCGCCACTTTATTTTAAGAAATATATAGAAATCGTTTTGTTTTTATACTCCCCTTCTTCCTAATGGGAAGCACTTTGACTCCTCGATTTTGCGACCAAAGTTTAAGTTCGGGGATGAAGGTACGAATAAGATGTGAAATGCATTCAATTCACCGGTTTTATAATGGCCACTATTAATAATTTAGGAAATTTTATGTCAAGTCCCTTGGTTCCATACAAATTTATTTGCACCCTAATGTTGATCTAAGCTATCTACACTTAATTTATTAGGTGATCACAATGCACATGCATCCATATTAAACCAAATTACCCAAAAGTGAATAAAAAGTAATAAACAAAAACAAATAAGATGTCCTTGTAAAGGGGAAAATTTCCAATGGGCCAACTCGCATCATTGGAAAGAAAAAGAAAAGAAAGAATGAGAATAAGACAGAATAAAATAGCAAATAAAATATGGGTCATTAAATCATAGAAAATAATATTGAAATTATGATTTTCTCTGGATTCATGAAATGAGAAATAAAAAAGAAAATAAATGGATACAATAAAAT
>ONZA01014866.1:17625-28306 GCA_900322205.1 Kewa caespitosa | reverse complement strand
TTTTTTTTTTCTTTTTGGATTTTTGAATTGGGATAATTTCTGATAGGTCTATACCGAATCCCATTAGAGCTCTCCAATTAAGTTGGCTTAGACGCAAATAGTTCTAGGATGGGTGATGCATTGGAAGTCTTTATGTTGCACCCTTTAAACTCAACAAAAAGTTATTCTTATCTATTTTATTTTATATAACATCTAAGTACAATTTATTGTCCTATAGATATGGAGAAAAAATGCATCTGACTGATCAACACATCTTTTTACCAAATAATAATACCGAGGGGATATTCTTTTGGACTAAACTAAAATAAAATGAAATTACTTGCTTTTTTTCTTTCAAATTGACGTTTGACTCTAACTCATCATGACTCCTTTAATGTTGGACTCAAATGAAGAAACACATACCAACATCTCTTCAATGACATATATTTTATTATGAACACATTCCGTAGCTAATAATTACTTGATATTTAAGATTGAAGGTAAATTGAATTGCACTGAACCTAAAATAAGATCAATAAAGCATCTTATTACCCTGATTTTTATTAAAGGAAACCTCACCAGAGGTACAAAATATGCTCCATCCCTTATCCTCTCTTTTATCCCCACGTCTCTCCAACTGCATTTTTCGTCATTTCTCTTCCCATTTCAATTTCATTCATTTTCTTTTTCTTCGGAACCTGAAATGTGCACATACTATGTTTTGGTTGTGAAGGGGTTTCACCGAAATTACTGCATGGCAAGTTATCCACAAGCTAGTGTGATGATGTTTTGTATCATTACGGCTCCGTTTTTTGTTTGACGTAAAATCATTGTCTTCCACTTTACTATTTAGATGGTATTAAATCAACAAATAGAGTACATCTCCCTCTTTTTCAAGAAGGATAAAGGAAAAGATTTTTTCATTTTTTTAAGAAAGAAAGTCGATTCTCCACTCACCCTATATGTCAACCCATCCCCAACCTAAGGCACCAATATTGGTGGGAAACGTTTTTCCTCCCAACTTATACAAACTTGAAAAAAATAAACACATTAAGGAAAAAAATAACTATACACCCAACCAAATGGAGCCTACTACTTTGATTGGTGATTCTCGGTTACTAAACTATATTTTGTTTCCTATTTTGTGTACAAAATTGTGCTAATGATTTATAGGGTAATTGACTGTAATTATTTTTTTTATAGTTATACGTTGGGCTATTATTTTTCTATATTATCAGGCAAACGTCTTTAATGTTTCGATATAAGTGCAGGATACTCCATTCGTCCTTAAAATTTTTTATATTTCTTTAGAAAATAGAGTAAAAAGACTAAAGTGGACTTGGGATTGGTGAAAACGTGTAGTCATTTCACTAGAAAAACCTTATTACATAAGAAATTTTTGGGACACCCCAATTTTGTAAAATGTAACATTTGTTTATCCCAGATTGGGGAAGGGAGAGAATGGTCAATTCTTATATGGTACACCCTAGGGTACCATCCTCTAAATACAACCAATTAAAATCTAAAAATAAAATGAAAAAGAAAAATACAAGTGGGCCTCCAACTAAGTTTGGGATATAAATATGAGATTTAAGGGTGATGTAGGAAGGATCCTACACCTCAATGGTGTAGGATATAATTTGTAGATGAGGGGACGGGAGGGGAAGAAAACTGAAAATGAAGTGAAGAGAAAATGTTAACCTTTTTTGTGAGTTTAACCAAGGAAAAAATGAGGGGAACATTTTATCATGTATGTGAGTTTCATCAATGAAGGGAAGGAGAAAAATGTTGTATTTAAGTGATATGTAATTAAATAAAATGTTTGTTTCTTCAATTTCGATTGATTGAATTGTTCCTTCAATTCATCTAGCTTAAAATACTCAATCAAATTGTTCTTTTTATTTTCGATTTGTTGATTTGTATCATCAAAGATCACAACTCATTGGATTTAAGAATTCACTAGTGTTTGATCAAAATCAGTCCATAAAAACATCGTAATTCTGACAATTGTGACTTCAACACGATCCTCTCCAAATATGGTGGATGAATCTCTCAAACATTTCATAACTGAAGTAATTCTTGATGTTGTAAGTCAGTCTGTTCCTACTATAATACAGTCATCAATGTCAGGTATGTGGAAAATGATTCAAAAATGGTCAAGCTCACTAATTCCATTGCTAGAATCAATCTTCAACACAAAAGCTTAGCAAACCAGATAAGTTAGTTGATGAAAGGTGGCTTGGATTCTAGTCAAGAGTCACCCAGTTCTTCTGGTAACAATGCTTCACACTTGCCTAATACTAGATTTTTTTAGGTTTTCTAGGGTTGAATTTCCTAGATTTAATGGTAATAATGTCAAAGGGTGTTTGTACAAGTGTAATCAGTTCTTTGAAGTTGATAATGCTGAAGTTTTTCTAAGGGTAATGATGGCTTTCATCCATTTGGATGACAAAGCACTATTTTGGCACCAAAATTAAATTCGGAGTAGGGATCACTTGGGTTGGCTTTCATGGGAAGAATATGAGAACGCTATCACTAGCAGGTTTAGTGATATCTACGATGACCCTATGGATGAATTAAAGAACTTAAGGCAGCGTGCAACAGTAAATGAGTATCATGAGGCCTTTAAGTTTTTACTCAATAAGATGCATTTGGGCGAAACTTATGTAGTTAGCATGTACACTAGTGGGTTGATAGATGAGATTTGTATGGCTCTAAGAATGTTCAGGCCATAAACTGTTGGTGATCCTAGGTGTTTAGTTAAGCTACAGGAGCCTATGATGAATGCAAGAATAAGGTCTGCCAAGGCTCTTGTATCTGGAGCTAGTATGTCTAGTGGCCACAGTAGACATTCCTCTACCCCTCCATCAAACAACTACAATGACAACTACAGAAACAAAGCCCAACAACAACCCAAAAGCTTCACTCCTTTGAACAAACCCAAATTGTCTTTGATAAAAAGAGATAGAGGATAGGAGGGCTAGGAACCTTTCCTTTTATTGTGACCTGAAATTTTTGCCAAGGCACATGTGTAAGGGTCAGTCATTCTCTTTGAAAGTACTGAGTGAAATACAGGAAGAAGGGGAGCTAGTAGATATTTCTGATCAAGAAACTAAAGAAATGGAGGCAATAGCTATAGAATCCTCCCCACATATATTATTGAATGCATTGTCAGGCATTCATACATTTCACACTGTGAGAGTGCAAGGTGTTTGTAAGGAACATGCTCTTCATATATTGATATATTTAGGTAGTACATTGCTATGTGTAAAGAGTTTACCTAGAGCTACAATAAGACATCTATACAGCTGATGTTATGTTATTGGACTTAGGAGGTTGTAACATGGTGTTAGGTATACAATGGTTGTCTACTTTGGGCAAGGTACAATGGGATTTTCATAAGCTACTCATGGAATTTGATTGCAAGGGAAGGAAAGTGGTGTCAAAGGGAAATACTCAAGATGCATTGCAGTGTATTGGTGGTAAAAAGATGCAAAAGGAGAAATCTGGACACAATGGTGAGCTTTATTTGATGCAGCTGTGTCTCTTCCAAGCTCAGTCAGTACAAGCACCTTCATTTTCCATGCAACAAGATCGGGATGATACTCCTTCAGATTAGGTATTACATCCTGCCATTTCTGCCATGTTCACTGAATTTTATGATATCTTTGTTGTATCTACTAGTTTGCCTCCTACTAGAGATCATAACCATAAATACCTCTTATGGAGGTTACATATCCTGTCAATTTGAGACCCTATAAGCATCACCCTACTCAGAAGGATGTTCTGAAGCAAATGGTGAAAGAATTGGTTGACTTAGGGGTTACAAGACATAGCACTAGTCCCTATTCTTCTCCTATTGTGCTCGTGAAGTAGAAAGATGGGAGTTGGCACATGTGCGTTGATTATTGGAAGTTAAAAAAACATACAATCAAATACTGATTTCCTATTCCAATAATAGAATAATTAATTAATGAACTATATGGAGCCACCATATTCTCCAAGTTGGATATCAGGTCTAGCTATTTCTGGATCAGAATGCACCCATAGGATATTCCTAAAACAACCTTTAGGACACGAGAGGGGCATTATGATACCTTGTCATGCCTTTGGGCTTGACTAATGCTCTATCTACTTTTCATAGTTTAATGAATCATATCATCAAACCATATTTGAGGAAATTTACTCCAGTGTTCTTTGAAGACATATTAGTGTAAAGTTCTACACTAGAACTACACTTGCAGCATCTCAGAAAAATCTTAGAGACTATGAGGGTGCATATACTATATGAAAGGATGAGAAATTGCATTTTTGGTACTAGCCATGTGGAATACTTGGTCCACATAATCTTTGGCTAGGGAGTTTAAACAAATCCTAACAAGGTACAAACAATGGAGCAATGGCCTACACCTATCAATATCAAGAAATTGAGAGGATTCTTGGGTTTGACAGGCTACTATAGAAGATTCGTCCAGAATTATGCCTCCATTAGCCACTCTCTCACTTCCTTATTGAAGAAAAATTCTTTTTGTTGGAGTCTTACAACACAAACAGCCTTTGAACATTTGAAGCAATATATGAAATCAGCATCTGTATTGGCACTGGCCAATTTTTAAAGATAACTTTTTAACTGAGACTTATGCATCTGGCCATGGCATAGGTGCAGTCTTTATGCAGCGAGGGCACCTTACTGCTTTTCTCCTTAAATCTTTGTCTTTGAGACACCAATCTTTGTCCACTTCCAAAAAAGAAGTACCAGTGGCTGTGGTGTACGCTTTGGACTGATGGAAAAGACATCTCCCTCACGCATTTTAAAATAAAAGCTAACCATTTCAGTTTGAAGTACCTGTTAAACCAGAGAATCCCAACTCCTTTTCAGTTGAGGTGGCTCCCTAATTGATGGGGTATAATTATGAAATTATTTACAAGAAAGCGGCTGAGAATCATGTTGTTGATGCCTTGTCTAGGATAAATGGAGCTGAGTTGATAACCATGTTAGTGTCTTATATTTATGCAGGATTGATGAAGTCTATTGCTGACATTTAAGCTCAAGATGTTGCTAATCAAAATATTATAACTAAAGGGCAAGGATCTCCTCAAAAAAACCATACATACTCTTGGCAAAATGGTTTGCTTAGAAGGATAGTCAAGATGTCATTCGAGCTGACAAGGCTTTGAGGAAACAAATCATGACTTTTTACCATTGTGATCCAATAAATGGTCATTTTGGAGTCCAAGATTCCATGAAAAAAGTTGTTTCACTACTTTATTGTAATGGACTAGAGCTGTTCAGTGGTTCAAATTGGCCCTAATTTGGTTCACTCCGATTTGAATTTTGCTTTTGGTTCGATTCGATTCTATCTAGAAGCAATCTGAAATCGAGTTTGATTCATTGGCATACGTCTCAAATTGGGTTTTTGATTTTTAAGATTAGTAAATCGATTCAATGTGACTCATTTAACAAATCGATTCGATTCGATTCGTGCAACCAATTTGATTCACCTGGCAATTTGATTCGATTCGACTAGTGGAACCAATTCTATTCACTTAATTCGTGACATCCAAGAAAAGGTAATTTCTCAACCCAAAGACCCTTGGATACATGGATACTCTCACAATCACAGCTTATACTATTGAACCTCTTTATTCTGATGGTACCGGTGTTAAAACTTTAATTATATATTCAATCTATGATTACATATGCAAAATCAAAAATATTGCATGCATGTGGACAGGAACCTTAGACTTTTACGTATTACCCAGCACTCCTAAAAAGGAGCAATCTACCACTGAGCCATCTTGCTGGAGAATGTATTCGTCCCACGTAAAAGTTGAATTTAAATTTGTTTGACTTGTATTCGACTCCCCCAAAAAGTAGGTTGACAACTGCGCCATTCGTATTAAAACCGTCTATAAATTTGGTTTAAAATCGCCTCGATTCATATTTGACTCTATCTTGAATTTGGTTTGAATTTGTCAGGAGTCGAATTCGATTTGTCCTAACATTAGGCGGTTCCAATCTGGTTCAAGCACTTTGAAAATTTTCTCCAACATCGATTCGATTCGTTTCAAAGGTAGTTCGAATATGTTTCTCTCTTTTAGCAAAGAATCAAACACAATCCGCACCGGATTTGATTCGATTATAACCATGAACAACTCTAGAAGGGACTAACAAGAGATATGAAGAATTTCATTAGAGAATGTGATATATGCTAAAGGAATTCGATTCGATTTAAACCATGAACAACTCTAGAAGGGACTAGAAGAGATATGAAGAATTTCATTAGAGAATGTGATATATGCTAGAGGAACAAGCCTGATCTTGATGCTTACCCAAATTTACTACAACCTGTACCAAATCTTGAGAAGATATGGAGTGACATTAGCATGGATTTCATTGAGGGATTACCTCAATCTCATGGCAAGACTATAATATTGGTGGTGGTTGATAGGCTTAGCAAGTATGCTCATTTCATTGGCCTTTCACATCCATTTAGTGTTGCACAGGTTGCCCAGGTCTTCCTAGATTCTGTATACAGACTACATGACTTACCTACCTCCTTTGTCAGTGATAAGGGCAAGGTATTCATTAGTACCTTCTGGCAAGAGTTATTCAAATTGCTTAAACACTACAAAAAAACATGTGAATAGCGTCAAAGTGGAGCGACCGAAATAAAAATTTGTCGTCAAGATTGGTTTAGCGACTGATTTTTTTTTTTTTTATTCGTAGAGAATTAGCGACCGAAGTTTTTTTGGTAGCTAATTAGCGACCGAAATTCTACTTCCGTCGCTAATTAGCTACCGAAATAGATTTTCAGTAGCTAATTAGCGACCGAAATTTTTTTTCAGTAGATAATTAGCGACCGATTACGCTTTCTGTCGCTAGAGGTTAGCGTCAGATTTTAAGTTTTCTGTCGTTAAATTTTGAGCTTCTTGATAATTAAAATTTGTTGTGTTCAAAGTAGACAACAAGTCCTTTACTTGGCCTGGTGGTATCATTCCTCTTGTGTAGCATGTCATGTGTTCGATTCCTCTTAAATGCATTCATGTGACGGGCTCTGCTAGAGTGCATGCCTCATTTTTTTTTCAATTACGGTTCGCAAGAATTAGCTACCGAAAAGACAGTCTGTCGCTAATTATAGTGGAATAATTAGCGACCGAATCAATATTCAGTAGCTAAACTAGCTACCGATTATCAAATTCAGTAGCTAAATTAGCTACCGATTTTCATATTTCGTAGCTAAACTTAGCTACCGAATTTGCAATTCGGTAGCTAATTTAGCTACCGAATTCCAGAAACGGTTGCTAAATTTAGCGACGGATCAACTCATTCGGACGCTAACATTGTCAGCGACGGAATCCAATTTAGACTCTACTTAGCGTCAAATTAGGTGATTTCGGTCGCTAATTCAATTTGCGACCAAGCTATTAGTGACGGACCGTTCAGTCCCTAATTTGGACGCTAAGATTGATTAGCGACGGAAATGTGCGTATTAGCGACTGATTAGTCCATAGCTAATAAGCGTTTAATTTGTAGTGAAAGTTCAGCTCAAAAACTATTGTCTATCATCCTCAGTCTGATGGACAAACTGAGGTGGTTAACAGAGGGTTGGAATATTATTTGAGATGTATGACTGGAGATAACCCAAAGCAATGGGTTAAATGACTTCCTTTGGCTGAGTTCTGGTACAACAAAAAATTTCATACATCTATTCAGACTAACCCTTTTGAAGTGGTCTATGTCAAGCTCCTCCAATCCATGCACACTACATCACTGGTGAGACAAGAGTTGAAGTTGTAGACAAAACCCTCAAGGGCAGGGATGATGCAATAGCATTGCTTAAGTTCCATTTAAGCAGAGCTCAAGCTAGAATGAAAAGTCTATCATATAAAAATAGGACTGATAGGGTGTTCAAGATAGGTGATAGGGTGTACCTTAGATTGCATCCACATATGCAGGTCACCTATATAAGGGACAAGCAACACAAGTTATTTGCAAAATTCTATGGCCCCTTTGAAATTTCACAAAGAATTAAGTGTAGCTTATAAGCTCAGTATTCCATGTTTCTGAATTGAAGAGGATGTGGGAACAAGTCTTGGGGTGAATAAAAATCTCATTTTCCCTCTACTCCCCTCCACTTGGGATGAATAAAAATTGAGTGTTTGAGGGTGAATGTGGTGAATTAGTACCTTCCATTCTCTTTTCCCTCCCTTATGAAAAAAAAAGAAAAAAAAAGAAAAAAAACTCACAAATTATACTTCCATGTTCCTCCATTTCTCTCCTCCCCTCCTCCAAATAGGCTATTAGGGATGGAGGAGTAGAAGATATTGAAGTGCTCTTTCATGCAGACTTATTGATCACAATTCACATGATTTTTCACAAATAGGTACCATATGTTAGGAAGGGTATTGAAAATCGATTCGAGACACTGAGTTTTTTTGAAGCGTTATAGTAGGATTCTAGGGAGTTGATACAAAGGCTGCTACTAGTGTAGGAAGTTGTTCAAAGAAAAAACAAGTATGTGAAGAAGGGGGCATTAACTTGTTATGAGCATGAGAAGTTTCAAAAGCACCAAGGCATGAAACAAGTGAGTTGCTCAACTGTTACTAGAGTTGTCAGATTTATAGAATTTTGAGGGCTGAAATACATGTTTCAAATTAAAACTTTGAGTAATTTAGAATTATGACAGTCTCACAATATTGCTAATGTTTCAACATCGCAAGTGAATATATCGTAAAACCAACCGGGTCAACCGTGAAATATAGTTATCACGTATAATATATGCAGGCATGTATTGAATTGCTTTAAAATGCGTATAAGGTGTTGTCCTAGTCTCAATGGATTTTGGTGGGAATGTTACATTGTCAGCCAGCGGCTCCTAGTGTCATTGTTCGATCAAGATGGACTCAACTTTTAATTTCAAATTGAAACTAAAATGTTTTTATTGGCAACAAACCTAGAGACTGGGTCACGAAATGGAACCTGAAGTTGTCAAGTTAATTTAATATTGCGATTAAAAGCCCTATTTCAATGTTGATGGAATCTTTTCGATAATTAATGATTAACCATAGATTTATTTGGTGAGGAGGACTAACATTTTGGACATGTAACCTGTTTTTATAAGTCATGAGGGTTTTCACCGAGAGGTGGGAGATATATCTACCTCTCCTGATATGGTCAATAGAGCATTCATGAGAAGAATTCAAAAACGAGAAGTTTGCGAAGGCAGTTGGATTAGATGCGATCCCTATTGAGGTTTGGAAGTGTTTTGACGATAGAGGTATTGATTGGTTGAAAAGAATGTTTAACAAGATCTAGAGTACCAACAAGATGCCATTGGAATGGAGAAAGAGTACCTTGGACCCTTTGTATGAGAACAAAGGTGAGGTCTAGGACTGCTCGAACTATAGAGGGATTAAGCTCATGAGTCACACCATGAAACTTTGAGAGCGTGTGATTGAGTGACACTTAATGAGTTGCATCAAGATTTCAGAGAACTAGTTTGGATTTATGTCAGGTTGCTCTATTACAGAGGCGATCCACCTCATGGAGAACTACAGAGAGAAGAAGAAGGATTTGCATATGGTGTACATAGACTTGGAGAAAGCATTTGACAAGGTACATCCGAAAGTGTTATGATGGGCCTTAACAAGGAAAGGCGTGTCCCAAAAGTACATTGATATCATGAGGGATATGTACGAGGGAGTGACCACGACTGTGCGGACTTGTGTTGGGAAGACAGAGGAGTTCCTTATTAGGATTGGAGTACATCAAGGGTCATCAATAAGTCCTTTTCTGTTCGCTTTGGTGTTGGATGAGCTTACCGATATAATTCAGGATGATGTACCATGGTGTATGATGTTCGCAAATGATATCATGTTGATTGATGAGACGAGGGCTAGTGTAAATGCCATGTTGGAATTATGGAAAAGTACCTTGGATTCTAAGAGTTTCAGACTTAGTCGAAGTAAGACGGAGTACATGGAGTGCAAGTTTAGCAATGCAAGAAGCGAGGATCAAAGTATGGTGATGTTGGATGGCAAGGAAATCCCATCTAGTGATTGCTTTCCGTATTTGGAATCCGTTATTTGTAAAGGATGGGGAGATGAAGGAGATGTTGATAACAGGATTAAGGAAGGTTGGTTAAAGTGGAGAAGCGCCACCGGTATACTATGTGATAAGAACTTTTCCTTTAAGCTCAAGGGGAAGTTCTATTGCAGAGCTATTAGACCGATTCTGTTGTATGGAACAGAGTGTTGGGCTGTGAAGAGGTGTCATATCCAGAAAATGAGTGTGGCAAATATGTGTATGCTAAGATGGATAACAGGGCATAAAAGAAGAGATATAGTAAGGAACGAGATTGTTAGGGTGAATGTAGGAGTATCTCCAATTGAAGACAAGATGAGAGAGCATCGCTTACATTGATTTAGGCATGTTAGGAGGAGGCCATTTGATGCTCCGGTTAGGAGGATTGAAGGGTGATCGAAAGATGATATATGGAGGGTTAGAGGGATGCCTAGGGTATTATAAGTTTATATTTATAAACGTCTTTAATAATATATTTTAAATCAAAATATATCTTGTTAAATAAATTGTGGTTTGATTATAGTTAAAATCAATCATTTACTACTTTTTTGATAAATATTTTATACTAGTTAACTTCTAAATATGTACTACTAATTGTACAAGTATTTTATGCAT
>ONZA01014865.1:35699-47465 GCA_900322205.1 Kewa caespitosa | reverse complement strand
TTATTTTTTCTTCATTTTTATTATTTATTTTCATAAAGTCAAGTGATTTCTCGAAACTAGTAATTCAATATTAATTTTTTGGATTAAAAGACTTATATATGTATATTATTATTTATTATATTATATATTTATTTAGTTGTCTATTTGGTAACATTTTAGTCCCATGGACATATTTATCTATTTATTTGGTTACTTATGGACAAATAAATAAGGCATGCTAAAATGTGATTACCTAAATGAAATGAATGATGAAATAACTTAGAAAATGTTTAGGATTAATTAACTTGTGGAACCAAATCGAATTTACGAAAAGTTCTAATTCGCTAGTAGTGGTCGTTCATAAGAACGGGCAAATTGGATACATTCCACATCCGATTTGTACCATTGCCCCCGAATCTAGACTTTGGTTAAAATATCAAAGGAGTCGAAAGACGGTTTCCTTATTTTCCTTAAATAAGGTGGCAACTCCAAGCAACCCAATTGTGCCATTTTGCACATCACAAAAAGACAACTTTACCCCTGTACACGTACCCTAATTCCATGGGGGGTACGCGCGCCCTATCCAACTTCCGCCTTCTGCTTCTGGGAGAGGGAGGGTTGTGGCCCCTAAAACACCCAAAATGGCTCGTGAATGTGGTGATGGTGAAGAAAACAATAGAGAGCTGACGAATGTGTGTTGATTACACTGACCTGAACAAAGCGTGCGCAAAAGATCACTTCCCGCCCCCAAGGATAAACAAACTCGTCAACTCCATCACCAGCCATGAACCCTTAAGCTTGATGGATGCCTTTTTAGTGTACCACCAACTCATTATGTGGTAGAAAGACCAGAGCTCGACGACATTCATCACCGACGATGAAGTATTATGTTATACAATGATGCTCTTCATTTTGAAGAATGCAGGGGCAACGGTCCAGAGGCTCGCCTAAAAGGTGTTTGAAGCCTAATCGGGTGAAATCTCGAAGCTTATGGGGACGATCTCATCGCAAGAAGTGTGAAGCCATCCATCGTTGTGGAAGACTTGAGGGAGACCTTTGAAAACACTCAGAAGGAACAAGATGAAGCTCAACCCAAAAAACTGTGTCTTTAGAGTATGAGGAGGTAAGTTCTTGAGGATCATGGTCAACTAATGGGCCATCGATGCCAATCCACAGAAGGTGAAGGCCATGATAGGTATGGAGTAGCAAGAATGCATAAAATATGTGAAAAAGATGACCGAGTGCATCACTAAATCGGTTCGTCCCCAACTTGGCTGATTAGTGCAAAAACTTCTTCGCAGTGTTTAAGAAAGGATGAGGTTAGAATGGAGCGACAAAGTACAAGCAGCCTTCCAAAAACTGAATCAATCCTTGAGCTCCCTCCCGAAAATCACCTCACCTCGTCCAGGGATATGCTCTTCGATACCTTACAATCTTCGAAAGGGTCGTCGCTTTGGTTCTCCTCGGAGAAGAAGAGAGGAAGCAAGAGCTAGTGTAGTTTACCAGCCACGCACTGACTGGGGCCAAATTCAAGTACACCATCCTTAAAAAGTTTTCCCTAGGAGTCCTCATCAGTTCAAGGAAGCTTAGGCCTTATTTCGAGGACCACCTGGTAACAGTCTTGACCAACTAACCACTGAAGAAGATCCTGGGGAAGCTTGATTCGGTAAGGGGAGCACAAATGTAGGCACATGAGCTCATGGCATTATGACATATCCTATGAGATCAAATGAGTGTTAAAAAGTCAAGTTCTTATCGACTTTGTCACCGAGATGACCCCCTGTGAGAAGACGCCGAGCTACTCATCTAACGCATGGATGATGATTATTGATGGCTCCTCATGTAAAAGTGGAAGTGAGGAAGGAATTGTCATCACCTTGGCCGAAGGAAATGTTTTCGAGTACATAATGAGATTCAAGTTCCGTGGCTCCAACAACGAAGTCGAGTTAGAAGCTCTCATTGCGGGGTTAGGAATGGCCAAAGATGATGCAATAATGCTGAAGAAACGAAGGGATTCCCAACTCATCATGTCCCAAATGTCAGGAGCTTATGAGGCAAGAGATGAGGTCGTGAGAGCATACCTTGGCCGAAGGAAATGTTTTCAAGTACAGAATGAGATTCAAGTTCCAGGGTTCCAACAACGAAGTCGAGTTTGAAGCTCTCACTGCGGGGTTAGGAATGGCCAAAGATGATTCCATAATGCTAAAGAAACGAATGGATTCCCAACTCATCGTGTCCCAAATATCAGGAGAGTATGAGGCAAGAGACGAGGTCATGAAAGCATACCTTAGTGAAGTGGAGGCGAAGACGAAGGACTTCGACAAGGTGATCATGGAGCATGTACCATGATCAGAGAATCATCATGTTGATACACTAGTTTGTCTTGCTAGTTTGTTAGCTGAGGGGGTATCCCAAAACATATTTTGATAAGAGAAAGAACTGAGAAGCATAGAGGTCGATCCAATAGTACACCTACTCCACTGCTCGATAGGAGTGACGGGTGGATGGAGCCCCTTGTGGTGTGGCTTACGGACAAGAAACTCCTAGAAGACGAGAAGGAGGTGAAGAGGATTCAAATGAGATCAAAGTGGTTCGAGTTTAGGGATGGTACCCTTTACAAGAGAGGGTTGGCCCATCCCTTGCTGAAGTCATTTCTAAAACACAGGAAGATAGTCCGAGAAGCCCATGCTGGGATATGTGGAGCCCACCAAAGGGGAAAAATCATGGCGCACAAAATCTTGAGGCTTGGGTTCTACTCACCTACTTTGAAGAGCGATGCTGGTGAGATGACCAAGAGCTAAAAGAAATGACAACTGCTCACACACGTGGCAAAGATTCCATTAGCCGTGCTTTCGCCCATACTATGTCCAATGCCTTTCCACCTCTGGGGCATGGACATAGTAGGGCCCTTCCCAGAAGCCTTGGGACAACAAAAGTATGCTATACTAGCCATTGACTACTTTACCTGATGGATTGAGGTGCGAGTAATAAAAAAAACATCACTGTGGTCGATGTGAATAAGTTTATCCTCGAGAACATACTCACACGCTTTGGCACCCCATGCAGCATCATTTTTGACAATGGAAGGAAATTCCAGTCGCCAAAGCTCACAGACTGGTTAGCTGAGTTTCGAGTCACGGAAAACTTCACTGCAGTAGCCAGACCTCAGACGAATGGACAAGTCGAATCAAGCAACAAGATTCAAGTCAATTGGATCAAGAAAAATCTGGACAAGACTAAGGGGATATGGGCCGAGAAACTAACTGAAGTGCTATGAACCTCAAGGACGACAGAGAAGGCAATCACAGGCGAGAACCCCTTCAACTTTGTTTACGGCTCTAAGGCAGTTCTTCGACTAGAATTTGCCAACTCAAGCCCGAGACTGGAACACTTCAACGCCAACACCAACGAAGGGAAACTAAGAAATAACCTTGACCTTCTTCCCAAGGTACAAGGAGATTCGTTGCTAACAGCGGAGATTTACAAGTATAGGATGACGAGGGCCTTCACCAGACGAGTGAGGATCAGAAAGCTCAACGTAGGACACCTCATCCTCAAGAATATGGAGTCCTTGGGATGGCATAACGAAGATGGAAAGATAACACCGAATTGAATAACCATACAGGGTAACCGAGGTACTAAGCTTGAAGAGCTACGAGCTAAAAACACCGGATGGAAGGAAAATAGTCAGGCCCTTGAACATCAACAACTTGCAGATTTCTTTATGTGAAACGAGATGCTCGTCTTGGAGCCTCATTGGGGTAGGCTCCCCCATGTAGCCTCTTATCATTTTTTCTAGCGTATGGGGCATGCTCCCCCGAATAGCCTAAGATGTAATGGGGTGCAAGTGGTCGGCACCCCCAAACAACCAGGAATAAAAGTACTTGATTACATGATTTTTTGTCTCGAATTTATTTTTTTACTTTAATTCTCAAAAAGTCCTAACACGAATAGACGAGCCCCCACCCTGGGGGCAGATGAATTAAAGTCCTAACACAAATGGATAAGACCCTCTCTTGGGAGAAAATGAACTAAAGACCTAACACGTATGGAGGAGGCTTAAAGTTCTAAAACGAATAGATGAGACCCCACCTTCGAGGAAAATGAAATTAAAACCTAAGACGAATGGACGAGACCCCACCCTAGGGGGCGAATGAACTGAGGTCCTAACATGAACAGACAGGACCTCACCCTGGAAGCAAATGAAATAAAGACCATCAGTGATGAGACCCCAACCTGGGGACAAATGTGCAAAACTCTCAAGACGAAAGCAACCTAGTCTTGTTTAACTAGGGACAACCACGAAGAGTAGCACATCTGTAACATCGGCATACACTAATTAAACGAAGCCATCATGCAAATAAAAATGAGATGAAGAACATTGTACGATCCAAGAGAGTGAAAGAAGAGGTGATATTCACGTTGAAATTGCGAAGTCAAATACAAAAAAGTTCCACAAAGAGACCTACAAAAGGAAAAAAAGAAAAAATTACAAGATAGAGAAGAAAGAAATCAAGAAGAGGCATCCTTGGTAGGAGACTAGACTGCAACATCGACACCTTCGGGGTTCTCGGCAGTGGCTTCAACATTGTCTTGGTTCTCACCCTTCTGGTTCTCGTCCGCTTCCAGGTCGTCCTCGGAAAAGAGGATCTTGAAGTCCAGATATTCGTTGGTGGAAGGACAACAAAAAGGAAGAAGAGGATTGAAGGATAGGAAGTCGTTGTACTCCTCCTCCAGCATGACGACATCACCTTGGTCTCAGAGTTGGCCGCACTCAGAACAACCGTTTAGGCGAGGAGGCAATTGAAGCTGGCCTTCGAGTCGAAGACATCCATGAAAGCCGCCCTGAACTCCTCAGTGAAGGCGTTCTTGGCCTTAACTAGTCCATCCAAGAGCTCGTACGCTTTTGCCTTCACATCAGCTAGCTCGACCTCCAAGACCTTGAGGTGCTCTTAGGCATTAGAGGCAACCTTCTTCTCCCCGATGAGCTCAGCCTCGTCCTTCGTCTTCTTGGCCTCGAGCCTCTTCTTATCCTCCTCGAGTGGCATTATCCTCCTCGTCACTCCTTCCTGAATAAGCTCAAGAAGCTTCTGGTCCTACATAAGGTAACGACCTTACACATTGTCCCTTTACTTCTCTGCCCTCTCGAGTCGATTCTCCATGTCGCGGAGACGCTCATCATAGTATGAGAAAGTATGACTCTCACCGAGAAAAGGAATTCAACATGTTATAATCGAGATCAACAAACGATAAAATTCAAACAAAGGATTGAGGACGAAACTCACCTTCATAGGTGAACACCGACTCATGTATTCGGCTCTCTGCGAGCGGTCATTCAGTCACTGTAGATCCTTGTCATAATTAAACTTTGGTAGGACAGAGGATGCTACATAATCCTTATCGTGGGGGCCCTAAGGTCAAGTACTTGTGGAAGAGCCCCCCCCCCCAAACCTTTCCCCTTATTAGCCTTCGGCTTGACCGAGACTCGGAGCCGAGGGATGCTTGAGGGCTCCCTCAAGGATCCTGGAGTCAGGGCTGTCCTCCGAGCTGAGATCCACGACCAGAGCCGGGATCTTTTTGTCCTTCTGCATTGAGGTAGTCTTAGACCTCGGTGAGCGCCTTACCTTCTCTAAGGGTGAAGACGAGGCCCCTAAAAGAGTAGAAGAAGCCCCCTTCACCTTTATCTTCCTCTTCGTCTCAACAGTGGACGAACCTCCTTTTGCTGCAACCCTCTGTATACGAAACAAGAAAAAATGGGAAATGAAATGATGAAAACGAGAATGATGAAAGACAATATAAACGAAGGCAGAAAACAAATGACTCACCGCCTCCGTCTTCTGTAGCTTAAGCCTATTCTCCGCCTTGATATGAGCCTGGACATCCTTCATGGATGAAGCACCTATTTTGTCTCAGAGGGAAGTGTCTCGAGCAACCTCTGACAAGAAAGAACATACGAGTGAGAAGATACAAAACTAAAAGACAAGGACATGAGGGGGTTGATGACGAAGTCTGATTTTGGCTCAAAGGCATGACATCATTTGAGGTATTGTATGGTCAAAAATGTAGGAGCCCAGTTTACTAGAATGACATCGCTGAGACCGTGGTTTATGACCTCAAATGCTAGAAGATATGGTTGTGAGCATCAGGATTATTCGAGCAAGAATGAAGGCGGTACAAGACATAAAAAAGAGCTACGCTGATCGTCACAAACGACTTGAAGAATACCAAGTGAAAGAAAAAGTCTTCTTGAGGGTATCGCCTATGAAAGGAGTGATGAGGTTTGGTAAGAAGGACGAATTGAGCCGAAATTTTATAGGTACATATGAGATATTTGATCGCGTGGATGGGGTAGCTTTTCGTCTAGCCTTACCGATAGAGTTAGAGTGAGTCCACAATGTGTATGTGTCTCAACTGAAGAAGTATGTTGGTGACCTGTCACATGTACCATAGCCAGAAGCCCTGAGCTTGGATGAAATATGAAATTACAAAGAAGTACCTGTAGAGATTCTTGTTCGAAATACGAGAAAGACGAGGAAAGGAGAAATCTAATTAGTAAAGGTCAAGTGGATGAACCATAGAGTTGAAGAAGCCACATAGGAAAGACGGTGAAGCGATGAAGGCTAGCAGTCCTCATTAGTTCGATCAGGTACATCTTAGTTATGAGAACGTAACTTCATAAAAGGGGAGGGGTGTTAAAATGTGATACCAGTTTCGCACATTTAGACCCAAATAAGATAAATATAGCATACACATGTATTTAATGTGTTCTTTAATGATAGTAAAGTCAAAATAGATTACATTGCTTGCATGTTGAACTTAGATGATACCAAACGAATAGTTAAATTTCAAGTCGATTTGTCCATGAGAACCTTGCGCTTTGGGACAAATATTCTTTTAAGGGGGAAAGACCGTAATACCCCATTTAATTTTGATAATAAATGATTATTTTAGTAATATTTTTGATTGAAAGGTTATATATAAAGTTTAGCTAAAAATACTTTGAAATAACAAGGTAAAATGGCAATAAGGCAAACTAAAAAAAATAAAACAAAAAATCAGCTTGCACTCTACGTAAGGTAGTGTACAACCCAATAAATTATGGTACTCTCCTTCTATAAAGCAAAAGACTCAAAACCCAATATATCTAAAACCAAACAATACAACTACAAAGCTCCATCTTCTTCTCCTTCTTCTCGCCTAAGCCATGTTCTTCTTCTTCCCTTCTCGCCTAAGCCATGTTCTTCTTCTTCCCTTCTTCTTCTCACTGACCAACCACCAGCAATCAGCCTCCATACAACCACCGAGCACCACCGTGTATTTTCCCTAACTCAGTCAGCACGGTTTTGACCATCGCCTAACTTCTCTCTCTCTTTCTCCCGCGAGTTGGGCCAAGTGCAGTGACTCCAACCCCGTCGAGGAGCTCCCACCACGACCCACGCCATAACAGCCACCACGGAGAACGCACTTAGAACGTGCCCTGTAGTTACGCAACTCGAGCAAAGCCACACTGAAAACCCGACGTTGTCCCTCTACATTTGTTCCGTTTCAAAGCTTCAAAAGGGTTAAATTTTTAAACTCATTATGTGCACTTTGTTATAAGATTCTTACACATACCTACCATGAGTTAACCCATGTTTAATCTACTAGCAACGATCTTGAGCTAACGTCCAAATTCGCGAGTACAAAACGTATAGTGGATGTGTGTTGGATCGAAACATAAACCTAGGTATATGTGGATTTACAACAGGTCGCAGTAGGCTCCAAATAACCGGCCCAATACAAACAATAGGTCCACTAGTTAAGTCACCATTACTCTGATTTCCTTGACCTCGATCGCCATCTGTCTCACAAAGGGAACTTTGACTCTTTTCCTTCCTTATCATCAACATTTCCTCCCTGCAAAAAAAACCATATTCTGGAGTGCTTTCTCAAGAGACACCTCCCCTTCATTGAAAACCACATCATTTCTATGCAGCCATAATGACCACATAACCATAATAAGTTCCTGCAAAAGAGTATTCTTATCCTCACATCTTGAGTAATAAAAACCATAATCCAGGATCCAATTCTGAACATGTGGAAGACTCGTTTCCTGAATTGTAAGCCCAAGATTTGAAATGAACCAAAGCCTTTTAGCTACATCACAATCCCTGAAGAGGTGGTCCATTTATCCTCCCCTTGCCCACATAACTGACACCTCGCCTCTATCATCAAACTCCTTCTAGCTAAGTTGGCCTAGGTAGCAATAGCATTATGCACAACCTTCCAAGCAAAGATTAGCTACTACGGTTGAAGATCAGTTGACCACAAAACCTTCCAGAATTTTCTATTCATAATATTTCTATCAAGGCCCTTAGTATTTGAAGAGATCACAACATCATATAGGCTGATTTAGCTGTGTACCTTGCGGTAGGTGTACAGCTCCAGAAGACCCAATCCTTTGAGTTCCCTTGTGGAATATAAGTTGCAAGGATCCTGCTTGCAAAATCCTCCGTGAATACCCTTCTCACAAGCCCACAAGCCCATTCCTTCATACCACCACACTCTTTCATGAGATTACTAACTGTAGCTTCACCATTAATGTCAGCAGAGTGCCCTTCCCTCATACTCAATTTAGATCCATCATACCCTCTGAGGTCCTTAATACACACATCCATTCCGTTCCCCACGCGCCACCTTATCTCACTCTTAACAGCTTGGACCCCTTTAAGAAGACTCCTCCATGTCCACTAAGCTCCATTCCCAATCTTTTGATGTTTTATTCCTCTCATGACAGAGTCCTCTTTATACTTTGCAATCAAGGTTTTAGCCACCAAACTTTCCGGATTCTCTCTTATTCTCCACGCTTGTTTTGCTAGGAGAGCAAGGTTCATAGCATTTGCTTTTCTAATGCCTAGCCCTCCCCTACCTCCTGGGATGAAAAGCAGATCCTTTTTAACCCATTGCATCCCGCTATCCTTCCCATGGGATCTCCACCAAAAGTTACAAGATAAAGCATTGATCTTTTCCGTTACCTCCTCCGGAATGCTGAAGATTGACATGCTGTGATAAGATTTTGTGACTAACATCGAGTTAATCAGGATCAGCTTCCCTGCTTAATTTAATATCTATTACTCCAAGACCCAACTCTCCTTTTCATGTCGTCCACAATATGCGTGAAACACCCTATCTTTGACCTGCCTTGAGAAATATCAAGACCAAGATAATTATCAATCCTTTCCACAGGATTAACTTTGAGCAGTGACCTCATCCAATGTTGAAATTTTGTTGGGACGTTAGGGCTAAAAAGAATATAAGACTTGTTGAAATTGACCATTTCCCCCGAGGCTTGACAGATATTGTTCAGGACCCCCTTGATAGCCACACAATTCCTAGGATCCGCTCTTGCAAAGAAGAGGGCATCATCAACAAAGAATAAGTGGGATATAACTGGAGCACCTCTTGACATTTTGATAAAAAATTTCAATTTTTTTTAACCGTTAACTGGATTGTTAAAGATATAAGCAGCATCTTTAGATCGATAAAAATAAATTAATTACAAGAGTAAAGTATAATTTCGATAATTATAAATAGATCTTGCGATATAAATATGATCGTAATAAAATATTTGACATGCAATTAGTTTTATAGACTTACGAGAATCGTAAATTGACCGAATAAATAGAGATTATGAGACTGGATATATATGGACTAATCATCCCTGTACTGGACAAGTTATGAAAGTTAACTTGGATACATATGGACATGCATGGACAAATTATATACGCTTTGGACAACAGAACATTTGTTTGGAAATAGGATGACTTATTTTAATTATTTGACTAAAAGGCTAAACAGATTTTATTTGACTTGTCGATAAAATGCTAAATCTTTATAAGTTATTATTTCAATAAGTTGTCAATATATAGGAGGATGACTAATGCTTTTAATTAAAGTTATACTACTATGCCTTAATGATTTTTAGTTATGTTAAGATTCATATTTATTGAGGTGATTCAAAGGTAGAAGTATTATCCTTATAATTTCAAAATTCGAAGTAAAAGCTTCAATATAAAGTTAGCATTTTAGAGTTCCCTACATAATAAGTTTGGTTTGTCATATAAGGATGCCATCACATGCCCTTAATGTTAGGCTATGTAGTTATTGTAGACGAGTTCACACAGAAAAAGTACTAGAAATGTTGTAGTTGACGTCTTGTATTCCTTGTTCGGCAAGTCAGGTAAGAGTATTATCTACCCTTTGTGATTAGTTAATTGAAGTGATTATATGCTCTTGTGATAAGTTGATTATAACTTGTTTTCAAAAAGATACCTATTTGTTGGAAAGTATGATGTTGTTTACAAGTTTTATGAGAACGTAAAGCAAATTATCATTCCACGTTACATTGGAGATCCAATAATATTTTGGTTGAAAAGTGAGATTTATATAAAGTAATGATTTTGAGACTTAGCAAGAAATTTTTTGCATGAGTTTTGAGAAGAAAGCCATTTGAGAAGCTAAGAAGTTATAAGTAAAATTCATGAGAAGTTTAAATGACTGGAGAATAGTAGAAGGGGTATATTCGCCGAAACATACCATAAGTATTATCGCTTCATTTTATATATAAGGGCTCTGATCCAACCCAGACAGTTATGCTACTCTATTGTAGCCATCCAAAGTTACTCTCCAAATCAAAGCAAAGAGAAAATTTGTGAAAGAGAAAGTTTGATCAAGAGAAAGTTTGAGCAAGAGAAAGTTTCAGAAAGAAGAAAGTCTTTCGGTGTATGTTGCTCTCTTATTGAGAATGCACGCAGTTACTTGGTACAGTGGTTAATTTCTACAGGTTTACAAAGCTCGTAGTATTCAAATAGAAGGTTTCTGTTCCGGCCAGAAATCACCACGGGGTGTTTATCCGGTCGGAGCGGGGAGAGTAATGCTTCTAGAGTAAGAGAAGGGCGTTCTTCAACTTAGCTCCGCCAAACCTGCATAAAGAACAAATGATGAGATACCCCCGGGGCTTGACCAAGGATTGGCCCTTCCGACGATCAAGTTAGTTCCGTAAACGTAAGAGTATATGCGTGTTTGTTTGTGCGAAGGAGAGATGGTTATGGATGTTTCCTCCAAGGTGGTACCTTTAGGTTTTGTTGCTCAGAATATGAAGTTGTTCCTTTTTTTTCTTGAATATGTTACTTCTCCTCTCCCTTAAAGATCTTTTTAGGGGGTACTTATAGAAGATCTTCCTCGATTAGGTCACCCTAGTGGGGGACCAATAGTGTTGGAGCACGTCTGGGGTCTTCCAATAATGTAGACGTCACTCGGGAAGGAATGAGAGTATTCTCCTAGGATTGATGTGAGCGCTGCCTCCTCATGGGCCTTTATCCTAGGCCCATGAATCGTATTAGGATAAAGTTGTCCTTTTGTCTAGCTGGAAGCGTTCGTCGTTTTGTACAAGTGTTATGCCAATGCTTAGTCCCCCGCTCCCGCTGTATGTACTTGTCTGGGTTCGGCTGAAGGGGACGCTGATGTCGTTTGAGCCTAGGTTGGCCATTGCACAGTTTGCGGGAGCAGGGGTGATAGCCTTCATCACGGGTAGGCTCTTCTGCTATCAGACTTCTGGCTTCCCTCTAGGGGTCATGGACAAGTAGAGGTTTGTAGCCATGTCAACCCTGGAATTGCAAAATCGTCGAGCAGGGCGTGCAAGGCTTGTGGGCGGCCATTTGGAAAGGAAACATAGACCCCCAAGGATTGTCACCACATTTAGCCCCTCGAGGGGGATTTGCTTCAATTTGAGAACGGATTCACCCTCGA